>MU777892.1:80910-102532 GCA_026770625.1 Nicotiana glauca
TTTTACCGATACAGCCTTTTCAGCACTTCGAGTAGAAGATTTTAAGGCTATGTCCGCTAATCGTTGGGAAATGACATTTCTGGTGGCCGTTTTTGCACAAACACCGGTATCACCTAATTTATTTATGAAGAAAAAAAATTGACATTCTTTGGCTATTTTTGCCAAAAAAAAAAAGGGTGGTTGGACCGATGAGGGTTGCCTACGTATCCCACATGTGGTGAGAATCAAATCAGCGTAGTTCGGGCAAATTAACGAACTATTTTAAAACTAGACTCTTTTTTTCATTTTTATTTTTGGCATTTCATAAGCAAAAAGCAAGACTTTTTTTTTTCATTTTTCATGGCAAGACAAACTATTTTCCTTTTCTATTTTTGAAAACAAGACAAAATAGCGCCTCCTCTTTTTTTTCTTTTTCATTTTCAACAAAAATAAAACAACCTATTTTTCCCAAACTAAAATAAAGACTTTTTTTTATTGTATTTTTCTTTGCTTTTAGTAAAACAAAATATTAAAAACAAAACATCACCATTTTTATTTTTTGAAATTTGGACAGAGTTTCGACAGTATTTGGGCATCGGTTTTTCTAAAACTAAACAATTAATTCTTTACACTGTTGTTTCTCTCTTTTTTTTTTCAATTTCACAAAATTCTTGATGTTCAAAAGCCGGTTAGCATGCGGGCCCGAGACAAATAAATGCAACACGTAAAATGCATCATGGTGGTCTTTTCATTTCCGGTTACCTGTCCTATACGGACCCAACCCTGTGTTGAGTCCCCTAAGTCATATGCACGTGATGCAAATAAGCGCTCCTACTAGGGATCCGGCATGAAGTCAAGTTATTCTAGGTTCAAAACCTGGGTATATGTTCTAAACTGTGTACCCGAGCGGACAACTCGAGTCGAGGAGGGGGATACGTACCGGGAACTAAAAGGCCATCCGGCTTAGTAACTTGTCCGGCCTCTTTCTTATTTCAAGGTATTGACACTAACAGAATAGGGAGTCTCAACCAGTAAGCATATCTCCGGAGGTGAGAAGAGAAGGGTTTCGGCATAGTTTATATACAATTCAGATAATATTAAAGCGGTAAACATTTAGCACATTAAGCATGAAACATGTAAGAAAATCAGATATAACAAAAGACAACAATTTATCTAAGCTCGAATTCTGAACCCTGAACAAAATGTTCTTGGTTCTTATCCCCAGCAGAGTCGTTAGACCTGTCACACCTCCTTTTTACGCTACACCCGCAAGGGCGTAAAGGAGTTTTTTCAATTAAAGGACAATCGGAACGGGATTTATTATTAAAATTCAGAGTCGCCACTTGGGAGATTAATGGTGTCCCAAGTCATTGGTTGAATCCCGAACCGAGGAAATTATGACTCTGTTAACAGTCCGCAAATCAGAAATACGAGTAAGGAATTCTGTTAACCCGGGAGAAGGTGTTAGGCACTCCCGGGTTCCGTGGTTCTAGCACAGTCGCTCAACTGTTGTAATTGATTTTATCTGATTTAATACATGTTCTATCCTATGTGCCTTTTATTAATAGTCCACCTTTATTATATATTTATTATTTATTTTTTTTTTAAAAAAAATTACAACATCGTGAAAATGTATCTCGAACCACGTCGCACCAGTACGCCCGTGATTATTGACACATTTCAACTTCGTTGAGATTTGGATTTGGGTCACATAAATGTGCACCCGTATTTAGGAAGGTAATATTATTAAAATACGCACCTAAATCAATTACGCATTTATTATATTTGGGGAAGACCATGAAATTCGCTAAATGATCCGCCCAAATTCTAAGCATTTTATATAGCAATTATTGAGGGCCCCGCCTTTGTATTTATTTGGGCGAGGCTCATCTCATTTTATTTTTAAAAGTCAATCCTAAAGTGAACTATATTTTCTATTTTTTTTTTCGTCTCTAAAATAAAGTCCTAATTATTTTGTTATTGGGCCAAATGGTAATTCAGCAGTACAGTCCAGCCATTGGGCTTTAAAATAAGCCCAACGAAAATAGCTTCAACTCAAAGAGAGGCTGAATTGGCCAGACAAACTTGGGCCTCAGCCCAAACAGGGAAAACGAACCAAAACAGACATGGGCCACATACACTTGCTCTGAGACCCAGCACTTGGGACTATGCTGTCAAGCCTTGTCATTACACAAATAGAATTCCAATTTAATTAAGAGTAAAACCTGTTTTAATGTAATTATTACTAAAATTGACTTGCCAAGTATGCTAATACAAGGCAAACAACAATCATGCATTGGGAACAAATAATTTTCATATTTTATGAGTCACATCACCTGCTGGTAGCCAAAATTTCAAACAAACTGCTTACTAGCTCAACTTTGAATTCCTTACTACTACTCATTTATTGAAGGGCTGATTCATATATATATGCGAATTAAGCTGGAAAATAAACATTGATATTTCCTAGTTGAATTCAGAATTGTAAGCAAACTCTCATTACCATTATTATACCTAAGCAGAAATGCCATGCTACTCCAAACTCACATTAATCTATCATGAAATTATTATACTTATTTTTCAACTACACTCATCTATATTTCTAGGACATAAATCTGTTCCAACAAACACATTCACGCTCAGTAGCTAATTATTCGGTACAGTTCAATACAAATTAAAAATTCAAACAGTCCTATTAGATACATATTACGCTATCTAAGTTCTATATTCACATAGATCCAAACAGATTTCTTTATAATACACAAATTACTAATAAACTTCAAGAACAAACAACTGAAACTTCTATTTCATTGCTCAAGCTTGAAGCTACATCAGTGTGAGTGCAAATGTGTACCTAAGAATTGAATCAAGAGAAGAATAGGAGATCAGCAACAGGATAATAGGCAGCAACACACTAATATTTAGAACAACTCAGAAAATACACCAGCAATCCAGAAATGATTTCAGAAAACCAGCAGATTCAAGAGCAATTTCGAAAATTAGCTTGAATACACCCACAAAAATTGAAAATCAATTTGAGTAAACCCAAAACCACTCGAACAATCAACAGTAAACTTCAGAGAACCCTCAACAATCAGAAGAGTAGAGAGTTGATCAAAATTATCCAAAGATCAATGTAACAGTGCCTATTTTAGTTTTCTAGAGGTTTTTCTAATGTTTTTCAATTTTTAGAAGCTTCAAAATCCAAAATAAGATCTGAATTCAAAAGGAATTTTGGGGGGAAATTTTTGGAGGAATCTCAAACTTCAAACTTCTTAAACAAGTAAAATGATTGCCTATTTCTAAACGTAACTTGGAGGGAAATTCAGATTTTAATATTTTCATACTAATCTCTCTTTATTTCTACTTTTACCCCTTTATTTCTAACTTGTTGCACAAGTAACTACAATTATTTAGCCAAAATTTACACTATAGTCTATTCTAGAATATTCTATACCCTTTACAATTCATGAATTACCCCTACTTCATTTCAGAATTTACTAAACTTGAATAAATTACCCTTTTCTATGCCCATATTACCCCTGAAATCATGTTGTAACTACTGTTAACCAATTTTATATACCCAAAATGCCCCCACTTTACTTTTGTGATTACTGCCCTACCCCAGCCCCTTTAAAACTAACAGCTATAACCAATCTTTGAGATTTAAGCTAATTGCCGGATTTTTAATCACTAATTAATGAATTACTGAATCAAACTTGAGGTGATTAAACTAAACTACTCAAAACTAATACTAATTAGTTAGCTAATACAACTAACAATTATCACAACTAAACAGGATCAATTATGACTTATTAAAAAAATGACTAAGCCTAGCAGAATCACACGAAATAGAGGCTAATGAACCTTGAAATTTAATTAATCAAAAAATTTTAAAATTGACACATACTATTCTGAACAACATGATAGACTCAGACAAGAATTCCAAAGAGAAGGTCAAAATTTTGATTACTAATAATGGAAAAGAAGAAAAAGAACAGAACAGAAAGATGCAAGCAAACAATCAAATATAAATCAGACAAAACGCATGCATGAACAAAATAAAGTTAAACAAAAATAAAAGAAAAAGATCAAGAAAACTTATCTAGGGTTCTCAGAAAATCTTGAAATAGGTCTTCGAATTGCTCCGGTCAACCATGGTGGCTTGAATCCTCCAGGATTCTTGATCCGTAACATCCCTAATGGTGTGTTTTCCAAAAGAAAACACATTATTAGGGGTATTACGGTCAAGAATCCCTAAGAATTGCTAGGGTTCTTGACCAGAATTTTGAAATTAGAATTCGAGAAGCTCCGGGCAAGTTTGAAGGGAGATACTATGGGGGTTGGATAAAGGAGGTTCAGGAAAGTCTAATGTGCTGTTTTGGGAATTTTTGGCACACCTTGAATCTTGGCCGGAAAACTTAAAGTCAATATTCGAAGTTTTTCGGCAAGATGCGAAGAAAACTAACGTCAGGGTAAGAAAGAGGAGAAAGAGGAGAGTTAAGGATGTTATTTTGGTGGTCATTGTAGTAAGTGGTGTTCGCCGGCGGTAAGGTTCCGGCGAAGGAAATAGTATTATTCGAAGAGCTAGGGTGAGATTTGAAAGAAACAGATGGTAGGGGTGGAAAGAGGAAGGGGAGAGGGTGTTGTGGTGTGATTTTGGTGGTCATCGGCGTTAATGGCGTTTCCCGCCGGTGAAGGTTCCGGCGAGGAGGCGGAGAAGATGGAAGGATAGATACACTGAAGGAGACGAAATGATTTTATGGTTTCTGAAATGAAGCACTTTTATTAATTAATTAATATCGCATATGGACCGTTGGATTAACACTTTGGACGGCTAGGATTGGAGGACGCCAAACGACGTCATTTAACTCTAAGGGGGCTGGACCGGGGACTGATTTGGGCATGGATTACTTGGGCCTGGCAGATTGGGTAGGTTTTTGGGCCTGAATTCCTTGTAACAGCCCAATTTTACTCAATTATTCTTTTCTTTGTTTTCCTTTTTATTTCTTTTGCTTTGTTTTCATTTTTCTATTTTTTGTATTGTATTTTTTATGAATTTTTATAAAAATAGAAATAAAACTTTAAACTAAACTAATTACTAGCCTAAAATTACTTTTGAAATTATTTTGTAGCAATTTCCGATAAAAACAATAAAATGCTAAAATGAACTATTTTTTGTAATTTTCTTTAAATTATTCTAAAATGAATTAATACCTACTTGATACTAAAAATGTGAAATTAAAACCTAAATGCAGATGCGTATTTTTGTATTTTATATGAATTATCATGCACAAATAAAAATGCATAAATTATCAGAAAATGACACCAAAATGCACAAAAATTATAAAAATAAAAGAAAAATCATTTTGTTTGAATTTTTGGAACAATTTGCTTAGGACAAAAATCACGTGCTCACATGGCTCACAAACACCCTAAGTGGCTTGGTCGAGAAATCACCGCAAAGCAACATCAGGCGTGTACCAACAATAAGCACCACCGCTGCCATGGGTGAACCTAAGGTTACACGAGTAAATGACCAGCCCATCGAAGCACAAACCAATGATGGTATGCTAACAGCCATCCTAAAGAAGATGGAAGAAATGGAAAATGAAAACAAGGCACTCCGCGGCCAAATGAAGGAACACCAGGAGAGAGTCGACAAGATCCCCGGAGCCCCTAAGTTGATACCAAAACGCGATGTGGGAAGGTTCGTAGAACAACCGTACACTGAAGAAGCTGCTCCATGCTCTATCCCAAAGACCTTCAAGATGCGTCCTTACTTGAGGGTGTACGACGGAACCACAGATCCCGAGGATCATCTGATCCATTACGTCACTGCCGTGAAAGCTAACGATCTGTCAAAAGAACATGTACCGTTGGTGCTGCTGAAGAAGTTTGGCGAGACGTTGACAGGAGGAGCCTTGACATGGTACTCTCAATTACCGGCCAAGGTGATATCAACATTCGAAGAAATGGCGGACAAGTTCGTCATCGCCCATGCGGGTACGAAGAAAGCGGAGGCAAGGGTCAACGACATCTTCGCCATCAGACAAACCGCGGGAGAAGGGCTCAGGGACTTCCTAGCCAGGTTTAACAGGGTAAGGATGAGTCTGCCAAATGTATCGGAAGGAATGGCAATCGCCGCTTTCCAGAATGGGCTAAGCAGTAATGGTTCGAAGGCGACCAAGAAGCTGCTAAGCCGTCTCATGAAATATCCCCCAACCACATGGGAGGAATCCACAACGCCTATTGCGCCGAGGTGCGGGCGGACGAGGATGATCTCAATGGGCCGACCCAACGACTGACAGCGATACACTCAGAGACAAGGAGAGTCGACGCAATGAAGGACGGCGAGAACAACTCTCACGTTCCAACCGGGACCGACATCAGCCATACAACAGATCTTCCCATCCGCCACCAAGACATACGGACGCGTTGTAGCAACATGCCGCCCCATTCCAAAACGAAAGAGGTACGCCCCCCTTATTATCCGCCCATAACTTTTGTGTATCTCCTTCAGAAATAGTGTACGCACTAGAGTAGCTGGGCACCAAGGTGCAGTGGCCGCAGAAGATGAAATCAGACCCTGCTACGAGGAAATTGAACGTCCTATGTGAGTTCCATCAGGAACGGGGACACAAAACTGAAGACTGCATAGGCCTGCGGCAAGAAGTTGTCAGAATGCTGAACCAGGGATACCTGAGGGAATTACTTAGCGACAAAGGAAAAATCAACTTTACACGTGGGCGGGAACAACCCCACGGGCCGCCAAAGCTGCCTTCCCCAACATGCACGATAAATATGATTGTTAGAGGCGACAACGACTCGGTAATCAATCACGTCAAATTTGCCAACATGTACAGACTGAAGCGAACAATCGCCCATGAACGGTATGACGACTTCGAAGATAGTATCACCTTCGATAAGTCTGATACCGACGGTTTGTCTTTCCCTCATTATGATGCTTTAGTTATTACTTTATGTATCTCTGATACGGATGTTAAAAGAATCATGATTGACGACGAAAGTGGCACCTGTATTATCCATCCAAGGGTGCTCGCACAAATGGGAATCGAAGATAGGGTAATACTGCACTGCATAACGCTAACTGCTTTCAATAATGCAGTGGAACTGACATCCGGAGAAATAACACTGCCCGTCTTAGTGGGAGGAGTCACGCTGGAAATAATTTTCCACGTAATGAACCAAGAAACGGCGTGCAACATCATCATAGAACGCCCGTGGATACACACCATGCGAGCGGTCCCTTCAAGCCTCTACCAAGTAATCAAATTCCCTACCCCATAGGAAATATTCAGCATTAGGGGCGAGCCACGCACCGCGCAGGAATGCTACAAAATAGCTCAAGATTGCGCCCACACCCAACAACTGAAGGGGCGAGTGCGGAGGCATAGCAATCAGCCGTGTCGGGGACTAAAGTCAACCCGACAACGGACACCGTTAGAGATTCCGACGTCGTGGAAGCCTGTAAAGCAATGGTCGAAGATCTCGACCCAGTCCAATTGGATGGCACCGACCCTACAAAGAAAGCCTACATCGGGCACGGCCTCGTCAATCCAAGTAAGTATCGTGAATTCCTAACTAACCATGCAGATCTATTTGCTTTCTCCCATTCAGATATGCCAGGAATTCCACGAGACATCGCCACCCACAAGCTGAACGTTGACCCGCTACATCCGCCCGTGCGGCAGATGAGAAGGAAATTCAACGCCGCCATCAATGAGGCGGTCAGCGAGGAAGTAGACAAATCACTGGCCAACGGTTCCATCAGAGAGTCGAAGTACCCTCAGTGGGTCGCCAATGTCATCATGATCAAAAAGAAAAAAGGAAGGTGGAGAATGTGTGTGGATTTCACTGATCTGAACAAGGCATGTCTAAAGGACCCATTCCCACTACCCCACATCGACCAGTTGATCAACGCCACCGCGGGGCATGAACTGCTGAGCTTTTTAGATGCCTACTCCGGCTACAACCAAATCATGATGGCCGAGGAAGACCAGGAGAAAACAACTTTCATCACCCACTAAGGGACATACTGCTACAAGGTAATGCCCTTTGGGCTAAAAAATGCGGGGGCTACGTATCAGAGATTAGTCACCGGAATGTTCAAGGAACAACTCGGTAGGACCATGGAGGTCTATATCGATGATATGCTGGTAAAGTCGGTGAAAAAAGAAGACCACATCAACCATCTGAAGGAGGCCTTCGAGATACTAAGGCGGTACGGGATGAAGCTGAACCCCGAGAAATGTGCCTTCGGCGTAGCCTCGGGGAAATTTTTGGGGTTTCTCTTGTCCCAAAGAGGCATCGAGGTCAACCCAGAACAAATTAAGGCAATAGACGCAATACCCGAGATTCTGAACAGCAAAAAATAGCTACAAAAGTTGACAGGGCGAATAGCCGCCCTATCCACGTTCATATCACGTTCCTCCGACAGGTGCCATAAATTTTTCAATGTGTTGAGTAAAGATAACGGATTGCACTGGAATGAAGAATGCGTCGAAGCCTTGAGAAAACTAAAAGCATATCTATCTTAGCCTCCACTACTAGCAAAAGCAAGCCGGGGCGAGCCCCTGCTGATATATCTAGCCGTCTCTGAGGTCGCCATCAGCGCCGTACTGGTCTGCGAAAACAAAGGTATGCAATCTCCTATTTACTATATTAGCAAAACCTTAGTGGACGCCGAAACATGGTATCCGCACCTTGAAAAATTAGCCCTGGTGCCACCCCATAAAAGTAATAACGACCTTCCCACTGAGAAGTGTCCTACACAAGCCCGAACTGTCGGGCAGACTCGCCAGATGGGCCATAGAGCTCAGCGAGCACGACATCTCATATCACCCGAGAATGGCCATTAAGTCGCAAGTACTTGCCAACTTTATAGCCGATTTCAGCGCAGAAATACTGCCAGAGGCAGAACTAGAGGCACATCGTACCGCCCCCCA
Organism: Nicotiana glauca; assembly: GCA_026770625.1. Taxonomy (NCBI): domain Eukaryota; kingdom Viridiplantae; phylum Streptophyta; class Magnoliopsida; order Solanales; family Solanaceae; genus Nicotiana; species Nicotiana glauca. Next base: position 89,859 of record MU777892.1, read on the forward strand.
CACTAACTTATGGACTCTGTACACCGACAGCGCCGTTAATACCTCGGGATTAGGACTGGGACTCGTTGTTGAGGTCTATACGGGCGAAATAATTTTCCAATCCGTGCGGTGCCCCGAAATGACTAACAATGAGGCCGAGTACGAGGCCGTTATTGCAGGTATAAAATTAGCCATCAAATACGGGGCTCGACGACTCGTCCTCCACTACGACTCCCAACTCGTAGTGAACCGGGTCACTGGGACTTACCAAATCAAGGAGAAGAGATTGCATAAATATCGGGCAGAAATCCACAAACTAATGGCTGAGTTTGACGAATGCCGCTTCGAACAAATTCCGAGGGCATGGAATGCCGAAGCAGATGGCCTGGCAAGGTTGGCCGCAGCCACTAAAAACTTCGACAAAGAAAGCGTGGTCACCCTCCTCCATTCAGCCATTGATCACACTGAGGTATTTTCCTTAAATTTGACTTGGGACTGGCGCAACCAATTTTTATCATATCTGCAGGACGGCACACTCCCACTCGACAAAAAAGAAGCGAAGAAGCTTTGCGTACAGGCCATCAGGTACTGCCTGATAAACCATGAGCTCTACAAAAGGACGTTTGGCGGACCCCTGGCCAAGTGCCTAGGGCCACATCAAACGAGACCAGTACTAGAAGAGGTACACGAGGGTCACTGCGGCGCTCATACAGGCAACCGCGCCCTCGTACGCTGCATAATACGAGTCGGTTATTACTGGCTGACCATGAAGAAAGAAGCAGCGGAATACGTTTGCCAATGCGAACAATGTCAGAAATACGCCCCCATGATATACCAACCAGGAGAGCCTATCCACTCAGTTACTTCCCCCTGGCCTTTCATCAAATGGGGAATGGACATAGTCGATCCCCTACCAGCGGGACGAGGAAAGGTACGATTTCTATTAGTTTTAACTGACTACTTCTCCAAGTGGGTGGAAGCAGGTGCGTACGCCCAAATACGCAAACAGGAAGTCATCGCCTTCATATGGAAGAATATCATCTGCCACTTCGGCATCCCCAAAGAAATTACATGTAATAACGGATGACAATTTTTCGGACAAAAGACAATAGAGTTCTTTGACAAATGGCACATTAAGCAAATACTCTCCACGCCATACCACCCCACCGCCAACTGTCAAGCGGAGTCCTCCAACAAAGCAATACTGAACATACTGAAGAAGAAACTTGAAGAAGCTAAAGGGCTATGGCCCGAACTACTACCGGAAGTATTGTGGGCACACCGGACCACACCAAAATCCTGTACCGGAGAAACACCATATTCGCTGGTCTATGGAACCGACGCAGTTGTACCTGTCGAAATTGGCGAACCTAGCCTGAGATATTGACATACCAGCGGAACAGAGAACGATGCAAGCAGGCTTCAAGACCTCGACGAGGCCGAGGAAAGAAGCAAAATGGCCCATATAAGAATGGTAGCCCAGAAACAACAGGTTGAAAGGTACTACAATAGAAGAACCAACGTAAGATCACTCAAAGTGGGAGACTACGTCCTCAAGTCCAAAACATTAGCATCAAAAGACCCCAAGCGAAGGAAAATTGGACACCAATTGGGATGGACCCTACAAAATTACGGCAACAGTAGGTAAAGGAGCATTTCAACTGGAAACAATGGAAGGAAGAACTCTCCAAAACAATTGGAACGTCGCCCACCTCAAGTATTTCCATTTCTAAAAAGGCGTCTCCCGAGTCACACTCTTTTTCCCTTACCCGAGTTTTGTCCCAATCGGGTTTTCTCGGGAAGGTTTTTAACGAGGCGACAGAGGGGACACCTGGAGATATTTGCAGAGCAAGTTTATCATACCAGCCACTCCATCAGCTCTCCTGGATGGCATAACAAAGGGATTGACTAGCATGATCTCCAATGTATGAACGGCTATGTATGAACGGCTACGGCCATCTCCAATATATGAAGGGCTACGGCCATCTCCAATGCATGAACGGCTACGGCCATCTCCAATGCATGAACGGCTACGGCCATCTCCAATGCATGAACGGCTACGGCCATCTCTAATGTATGAACGGCTACGGCCATCTCCAATGTATGAACGGCTACGGCCATCTCCAATGCATGAACGGCTACGGCCATCTCCAATATATGAACGGCTACGGCCATCTCCAATGTATGAACGGCTACGGCCATCTCCAATGCATGAACGGCTACGGCCATCTCCAATGTATGAACTTCTACGGCCATCTCCAATGCATGAACGGCTACAGCCATCTCCATGTATGAACGGCTACGGTCATCTCCAATATATCAACGGCTACGGCCATCTCAAATATATGAATGTCTAAGGCCATCTCCAACGTGCAAATTGCTAAGTCCATCATCGTCAATAAGTCGATCCAGCTCGGCTACGACAACAAAGTAACTCGACTGTGTGCAAATGGCAAAGGCCATCGTCGTCAATAAGTCGACCCAGCTTGACTACGACAACGAAGTAACTCGACGACAGTCGAAGTTACGTACATGGCTACGGCCATCTCCAATGTGCAAATGGATAAGGCCATCGTCGTCAATAAGTCAACCCAGCACGACTACGACAATGAAGTAACTTGACGATAGTCAAAGTCACGTACACAGCTACGACCATCTCCAACATGCAAATGGCTAAAACCTTCATCATCAATAAGTCAACCCAGTTCGACTACGACAAAAGAGTGACCCGACGACAGTCAAAGTTACATACATGGCTAAATCCATCAACGATATTACGGCTAAGGTCGTCGTCGTCAACGATCGCCAATCTTGTTCGATTGTGACGCAAGGCACGCAAAATAGCAGGTAAAGCAATGCCACTTTAGCTAAAGCCACCGCTATTTGGCATCAAAGCTGCCTCCCATCGGTGGTTAACACAAGCAACATTTGAGAAACGCACTTGGAACCTTACAAACAAACAAACATCCACTCTACGGAGACAAGACACCAAAAATAAAAGAGTACAACTCGAAAAAAGAGTACCAACAAAGTATAACTTCCATTATCATCAAAGAAAATATACATATACAAAAGGACCTATCTACATCTCCAAATACAGCAGAACAGGATAAATACAATTCCTAAGAAGGCAGCCATCTCGACCACTGCCAACCCCGGCCCGATAAGCCGCAGAGATCCAGGACCCAGAACCTATACGGTTGACGTCTTCGGAGGTATAGCCCGCCCGATCTGGGGAATCGGACTATACCCGCAGGCCTCACGGGCAACCTGAGCTATACGTTATTGATCTTGAACCTTCGCCTCTGTAGCTCGGCCCACAACAAAGAGCTCCTCAAACACGACCAGCTTGGCTTCAGCGTACACCCACATCTCCTGCGCCTCGCCAAGCGCATCCTCATCCGACCTGGGTACAGATTTCTGTTTAAGGGCCTCGACCTCAGCCGACTTGGCATCGAGCTCGGCAGTCAAGGCAGCGACCTTGGCTCGCAAATCAGCGGCTTCTGTCGCCGCTCCACGGCCGAGCTCCAGCTCCTCTTCCTTTGACTGGAGAAAAGTCTCCAGTTCAATATTCTGAGCCAAAGCGGCCATCAGCTGGTTGTCAACTTGCTCCAGTTCATCCATCCTTCGCTTCAGCTGAGCCTCCGATTGCTCCAAACCTTCGCGAAAAAACCCAAAATTCCTGGTTCGGCTTGAGTAGGTCCGCCAGAGCTTGATGCTTGGCACGGCACCGCTGGTACTTCTTCACCACCTTGTTAAAAGTGGCGGCCTTCCTTTACGCTCGCCGCCCCCTCTCTACCTCCAGGATGAGGGTCTAAATAAGAGGAAATAGAAGAAAAGCATGTCAGTATGCGTCAAAGTATACCCTACAATACGTAAAGAAAATCGAAATATACCTGCAAGGTTGCGCCAGCAACCCTCCGAGATAATTCCCCATCGCTAACACCTTTTAGCGTCTCACGCTCAGCGGCCGCACATAACAGGGTCATGTCTGAGGCGGCCTGCTCACTGTGCTGTAACAGGTTATACCCACCGGGGATCAAAATTTTGTAGTTAGATCTGCCCGCCGTCATCCCCACGCGGGCTAAATCTCTCGTATATGCCTCTACATCTGCGGGGGCGACCTCAAGGTCCGCCCTCTCTCCGCCCGTTTCTTCAGCGGTGACCAATAAACCACTATCAGGAATGTGTGATGGGGTGGCGTCAGCAACTATCCTCCCTTGGGGGGCCGACCTTCCGGAATGGATGGCGTCGACCATAAACACTGGCCTTGATTACCTACGAGGCTCACTCACCCTCTCGTCCGATGTGGCTATTCCCTTACCAGTTATCAACCGGCGTTTTTTCCTTTTTGGCGGCTCCTCGCACTCGGAAATCTCCTCCGTAGGTCGTGGGGAGAGAAGTAAAGGAGTCGCTTCACTTGTGGACACTGGCACAGGAGCAACCTCAGGCTGAGGAGCCTCCGGAGCGCCATCACTGGGCGAGCCACAGGGTATATATCTGTCGTTGGAATCAGCCCCCACCCTAGGCGGGGTGACGACCCTCTTCTTCTTCTTCCTAGGAACGCTCCTACCTACCAACATGAATAAGTCAGGTAACAAGACCTGGGGAAACCTCCAAACCATAGCTCAAGAATTACCAGAAGGGCCGTATCGTTCAAGAAAAGTAGCCCATGTGCGGCATTCCTCCGCATATGGGATTATTCTCTCCACCCACGACCTAATGTCTTCAATGAACCGAAGTGGAGAAGCCCTCGCTGCAAAAAAAAAGGGGGGAAGTAAAGGAATCACAATGGCCGTATGGTTAAAATCGCAAGCAGCCTTAAATTCCACGAGTAAAAGTACTTACATTCTGGGTTCCAACTTTTTGGGAAACCCTTGGGATTCGACACCAGGTGCTCCGTCCTGATGTAGAAGTATCTGCGCCAAAAGCGGCGGTTGGTCTTGTCGTCGGCCTTTACGACCAAGCCTCTTGTGCCACGGCTTTTCAGTTGTAGCATGGTACCTCTCAGGTAACCAGCACTGAACAACTGTAAAAGGTGGGGGACCGAAATGCCGCATGCAGCGCTGGACGCATAGGTAGTCATGATGCGGCACACCTTCAGGTGTAAGGAGTAAGCTGAGTCGGGCATACATTGTAAAAACGGAAAAGCTCCTCCATCAGGGGGTAGATTGGAAGAGTGTAACCAATCAAGAACGGGTACTCATAGAATGCACAGTACCCGAGCCGGTGCACATTGGCGTAGTCTGCCCCGGCCGACACCATCTCCACGTAGTCTGGAATGTGGTACATCTCTCGAAGACCATCTAAGTGAGACTGCAATAACCCGTTGTGTTCCCAGGGAAGGGTTGGGCTCTTAGTAGGGAAATCCCTACGAATATGCATCTACTTCGGGAGGACATTGTCTATACTAAGAGGAACAAGGACCTTCTCCGCCTTTTCCCCTTCATCACCGGAAGACGGCGAAACCCTAGATGGGGCATTATTTTTAGCCTTTTTACTACTCTGTCCATATTTCGTCATGGTATTTTCTATAAGGAAGCAAAGCTCCAACAATAAGAAGTGTGGTTTCAAAAAGAAGTAGAAAACCTCACACAAAGTAGTGGTTGCTAGAAATAAAGATGAAAAAGGAAGCAAGAGAAGTTCAAAGGTTCGAAAGATAAAACAAATTGAACCTCTCCTCTATTCATAGGGCAAGGATGCACGGAAATCGAAGAGGCACGATTCGAAACGGGCACAGGAAATTAAAACATCACGTCACCCCCTGAACCGCCTCGGGAGCAAGTATAATCATGATGCATGCAGGAGATGACGTCACTTCAAAAAAGAGAGCCACGCGTCAGCAGCTCGACAACGCCATATATCTCACCTCATTCACATCACCGCCCCCATAGTGAGTACAAATTTTCCAAAGGCGAGGTCTGCATGTCCGCCCATTGAAGACGTCTATTGGATATGTCTCCAACGAGCGGAGGGACTAACTGTATGAGATCAAATTTGACTCTATACGCCTCTACTCCGAAGGGTACGCCCAGTGAAGCATACGCCTATTAAAACAAGGGTGCGGCCTGGACATAAGGACAAAGGCGACGCCGGCTAAGACCTGGCGCCCTCGTTAAGAGGACGCCAGGTACGTTCTGTACTTTTTGTAATTATTTTAATGAAGGTCCCTTATTATATAAAGGAGACCTTCTCATTGTAAAAGACATCGGTATTATTCTCGAATAAGACAACTCTCTCATCTTAGTCTATTCTCTCTCTATCGCTATCTCTAACAGCTACCCTCTCTTGAGTTCATGCTATCATTTCATAATAGTAGATCTACAACGATAACTTCATCTTTTCATCTTTAGGGTTATTATATTTGATTACGATTTACCTTTTTCATATTTTTTGATTGTTTTATAGCTTGTAAAGTACTTTATTAACTTTTGAGCAAAACAGGAAGATGATTCCATGGTTTCAAATAAGAGTGTTGTTTATTCAGTTTTATGCACTCACTCTATCCCTATATATATATATATATATATATATATATATATATATATATATATATATATATATATATATATATATATATAAAGTGTGCTATAAAGTTTTGGCATACCTTATAAAAAAGTTATTTGGATTATTTGAACTAAAATAATATATTAATGTTAAACAAACTTCTTCGCCAGGAATAATCTTTCTTTTGTGTGTATCTGTTATGTCTCTTCTGTTATTCTTGCTATATACTCATTTTATGTATTGGTGTTTGATTGTATATAGTTTAAAAGAAAAGAAAGAAGATTTTTAGACGAGCTATAGGCATTTATAATCTAAATATATTTTACATGATACAAATGCGGAATAATCAACGTCCAAAAGCAGATATTAAGGATTCAGTAAGAGGTCGAAATATAAAAGTATCTACATATATTAGCCGTGTAAAAAAATAAATCATTAGTATCCTTTAGCTTATTTACTTTTATCAGATTGCACGTTAAAAACATAAATTTGTGTGTTATTAAATAAAATAATTTGATTGTATAAATATATTTTTTATATAAGTAGCTCATAGATTTGTTGCAAACTGTTGTGGCTGGTATTAAAGATTGAAATTTCCCCAGCTCAATGAGCCACTAAATCTTGGTGTTTTATTGGACATTTCCTGCCCCTATAAGTTATGTGAAAATATATCCATCTTTTTTAAGTAGTACTATTATTATTTGAAGAATCAACGAGATCTTTTGTTGATCATATTTTTAAAAATAATATTTTAGATTATTAACTATTTGTGAATTATATTGCCCTGTACGTGTCATTTTTTTCTGGTTTAACACGTGCTTTTGAAATTCATAAATTTTGTTTTAAAAATATGGAAATCCTATATTTCCACACCAAAAATTAAATAATTTGACTTTTATCCTCGATATCTCGCCACATCAAATGGAGCTAGGAAGCAATAGAAAATTTGACAAAGAACAAAATAAGATTGAGAAGAGAGACATGTAAGATTTAAAATACTACTAATAAAATTTTGAAATATAAAATTAGGAGAGCAACTTGGATGGTACCATATGAATTGCTCGTTTATAACTTTGTGCTATCCTCAAAAAATATTTAACTTTCAACACATACGGTGTTCTCTTACTAACATATCATTAAATAATTGATTTGGGAGAACCATTTAAAATATTCAATTTTGAAAGGTGAGAGTAGTTGTAAACTCGTAGTTGTTTGAGCAAAAGATATTGAAATCTTTTCGATTAAATCAATTAAAGAAGATGAACAGATAAATCTTAATCAAACATAATAAACTTCAGATTCATAAGCAAATCAAAGAATAATACATAAGATGAAATAGGAGCAAGCGATCTTATTGAGGTTTTTCATTTCTCCCCTCCTTAATCGAGGAGGATTACTATTTTAAATCATCAATGGAAGATTGCTTTGTCTTCTTTAGCTAAGAAGATTACAGAGGAAAGGAAAGAGAGAGATAAACGATGGATACTAGGCGTTGTGCGTATCGACCCGCGCAGTGTTGTAGCTAACGTGTTAAGTATCCCGCCTAGGGAGTACGCTCGCAAGAATGAAACTCAAAGGAATTGACGGGGGCCTGCACAAGCGGTGGAGCATGTGATTTAATTCGATGCAACGCGAAGAACCTTACCAGGGCTTGCGAATCCTCTTGAAAGAGAGGGGTGCCTTCAGGAACACGGACACAGGTGGTGCATGGTATTTATAGTTATGGAGTCCTTGTAGCATTCTTGGGTCAATACGCTTTTATACCATGTCCGCTTTCGTCGTCCCTGACTATTGCTCTTTGACTTGGAGGGTATTATGAGCTCGGGGTTTGGAACAAACCATATCGTCTTCCACTGCCTTGTTGCTTGGACGGGACTTCGGTTGGGTCGCAGTCAGATTTTGACCAATACAATTGGTCCATCCGTCTGCCGGGGTTGTCTCTTGTCGGGCCTGGTAGACGGATCATGGTTACATTTCTAAGAGAAATCTGACTACTTACCCCTTGGGTATGATCTTTAGATTCGGGCAACTTAATCGGCGCCCTATCGATATCCTTGAACCGTTGCGGTCGTTTTAGAATCGAAACATTGTTTAGCTTGAAATGTTTTTCGTGGTTGCTGTCATTATGACACACGTTCCCAAGGGATTGAACCGTTTCATACCCTATCAACTTCGATTGGCGACTATTGGGTTTCACGCTTAGGGAATTTATGCCTCTTATAAATAGAAGGAATGCACCATTTGATTGACACTTTTCCTTGCCTTTACTTGAAAGAACTTGGCGAATCTTCTTTTCTCTTGATACTTCGGATTTTTTATTTTCCCCGGCTATCTAAGAGTTTTCGTCTTTCCTTTTCTTTATCCCTTCACTTTATCAAATTGATTAAAATGGCTGGTGATTCTTCTCGCGCTGACCTACCTGCCATAATTTTGGCGCCCGAAAGCAATGTACTTGCCACTAAGGGAGTGAAAGTAGTACAAGATGAGGAGGTTCCGTTGGTGACTGAGATATTGCCTCGTCCTGGGAGATCATGAAGTGACTTTCACAGCTCCGCGGCAGCGAGAAGATAGAACCTGCTCCCTCTGTCATAGATGAGGAGGGGATCGCAGAATTGAAGGCTAGGTGGGGGATCCCTTGCTACATCGAAATACTGCCGGCGGCGGGGAACGACATAGTTCATTTCGACCGCCCAGGGTATTGCGCGTTCTACGCCTACCCTTTATTGTTGGGTACACACTTCCTCTTCCTCTCTTTGTCGTAGATTTTTGCCGTTTTTATGAGGTATGCATGGCTCAACTTTCGTCGTAACTGTATAAATTGTCCCTTATGCTGCTCAAATTTGCGGAGCTTGCCGGCCATAAGATCACATTTGGGCACATGCTCAATATCTTCGCCCCTCAACTCATTCGTAGAACGATGATTCACATGCGCCTCTGAGGGTTGAAGAGCTTGGTGGTGAAGATGGACGATAGAGCCTACCGTCGCTTCTTCAAGAATTATTTCTATGTGCAAACTAAGCATCTTGTGGCGGATTCTACGGGGTTCCGTGAGAAATGGAACTTCGCACATAAGTTTTTATACTTTTGGTCGGTGATGATGCTCGACCACCTCCCTTTGGTTGGTACTTGAAATTTGTTATTTTGTTTTTAAAGCCGCGAAACTATCCCATGCACCCATTGATGGCATCCGCGAGTGGGTGAGCGCCATCCTCCCTCATACGGCAGGAGTCCGCACATGGTCGTCCTTTTATGAGAAATATGGGCGCAAGCCCCTTACTGGTAAGTAGTATCATTTTTGTTTGTTATTCTTTCCCCTTCCTCTTTTACTTAGTTTCTTATGTGATGTTCGTCGATGTCAGGGAGAGTGAGGGCTCCTCCACTAGCTTTTCGTCAGCCTGCATCGTTCGCTCACCATGCTTCAGTGTCTACTATTCAACCTCCGTCGAGGGCCGCTTCGGTTAAATCTACGTCTGTGGCCGTACGCACAAAGGCTACCCCTCGAACTAGGGCTCCGACCCCTATTATCTTCCCAGCGGGGGAATCTTCCCGGGACGAAGAGGGAGAGGGGCCATCAAAGAGGCGGCGAGTGAAGTCTGAAACGGCTCCTTCGGCCGTGATACATCTAGAGGAAGACCTTCCCTTGAGGGGATCCGAGTGAGGGTTGATGCCGTTCCGCCTGTAGAAACAGAGCCAGTCATTGCGTCTTCCCTATTGAAGGAGCTCCCTGCCGTGACGGGGGGTCATACTCCTAAGGCCGATGTTACTATTTTGGACGGGCCTTCGTCCTCGGTGCCTGGTCGTGCTTCCTCCTCGGCCACAGAAAGGGGAAAAGGTATCGTGACCAACGACTACGAATCTGAGTCTGATCTTGACCCTGATGATGTTAGGATGTTTGAAGATGGTCTCATATGTTCGGTGGTTCGTGCGGGAGGCCCGTCCCGTATTCTTGATGTCTCATCCATATTAATCTCCTGGGGGACATGGAAGATCTGGTGTCACAATTCGATATCTTGTGTTCTGCCGCCGGGAAGGAGGATCTTCGGAACGTTCCTGATATTGACTTGATGGATGAAGTGGACGCTATGGACTTGAGGTTATGTTTCGCCTTTCTTTCATGTTCCTTTCTGTTGGAGACTTTAAGCCATTTGGCTTTAAATTAGAAGAAGTGTGAATTGGAAATGGAGGGAAATAAAATGGAGGGAAAATGAAATTTTGAAGAAGTGAATTTTATCTTGCACTTTGTCCCTCATTGGTGAGGGACAACCACATTTGTGTGCTTATATATAGAATCACTTCTTAAAGCTCTTAAAAGGAGTTGAAGAGAATGAACCCTCGCGCCGTCGTTGTCGCTCGCTCGGCTAGGCTTCGGCTTTGAATTTGGATTTGGATTTGAATTTGGATTTGTCAAATGATCGATCGATAAGATTATTTTTTGGACAAAATTTATTTAATTATTCAATAATTAATTAAATACCAAATCACTGCTGAAAGTACGCCAGAACTATGCTGAAATTTCAGAGAACCTCGCTGGCCGCGGTTCTGCCGCGATCGCTGTAGAACCGCGGCAGCGAGGTTCAGAAAGGCTTTCTGGCCGCGGTTCTGCCGCGATCGCGGTAGAACCGCGGCAGGACACGAACTTTCTGAAAAGACACCTTTTCAAGACACCTCTTCTGATATTTGCCTATAAATTGTGAGGCAAGGCTGTATCTTTTACACACGAAATATACTCCAGAACAACTTTCTTTCTGAATATATTGCATCCTACTTCGCAATATCTCTCTCTCAGATTCGTAAGTGTGATTTTGCTCCGTTTTTGAGTTCGTTGGAATCCTGCAGCTTGTATTGCCACTGTTGCAGGAAGGTTTATTCCGTTTTATCCTGAGAGGATTTAATCCATTACCTTGGCAACGTGTGAGGGGGTTAAAATTCCTTAAGGACACACAAGAAAATTGTGGACTCGGAAATTTCTCATTCTTCTGCCTTTCTTTATTTTCTAACAGTTTATTTTTAACACAGTGACGCCAACAAAAATAATATATATATATATATATATATACTATGATTTTCTAATTAAATGAAAGTGAGGTAACATGGATAAAAGAATTGTACGAATTTGATATTGTTTAGAGCAGAAGTGGGTTCAAAAGTACCTTTTAGGTAAACACTACACATTTAGCTTAATATTGTCCTTCTGTATTTTCTTATTAAATAAAATTGAATCTAACACTTTAAGTAACCTTAATCTACACAGTAAAAAAATACTTAATAAATACTTTGCTAGATTATTTTAACATCAAATAAATCCATTACAGATAAAAACTTATATTTTATGAATAATAAAGGTTATGGCGGGGCAAATGTGATATCGGAGTTTGATTTAGATCTAAGTACCAAATATACTACTAAGTACTATATTTCTCCTCTATCTTTTTTTTTTTTTTTGAGCACCACAAAAAAATTAAATTTCTTCAAAAACTAATGCGAACTAATAAAAATATACTCAAGTGAATGACATCCGTCTTTTATCATTTTCCCTCTATTTTTGGCTCTTTATCGTAGTAGGTCACCAACGACCTGGTCTTCTGGTTGTACTTATTGAATTATGTGAGAGGTTATATATAAGGTTAGGATAGAACGAAGGAGTCATATGAACATGTTTCATCAAAAAACTACTTAAATATAAAAATGAAAATTAGTTCATTTAAATAATTATTTTCTCCTAGTGCATCATATTACTTTGCCATTACTTTATTCACACTCCAATTTAAATAAATGTTTCCATACGTAACGTCTGCACTACACCTAAGACTACAGGACGACTTTACTAATCATTTGAGTAGTCCATGTCAACTTTAAAAGATAAATTATAAAGGTGAAAATGTGGTGTTAATATATAAATCTAAAATTCCTTTGCTCCATCTTACATGGAAGTCAATATATCAGGATTTAAAAGGTGCCTCAATTTCAATTTAAGGGTTTGTCTAACGATTATTGTTAAATAAAGTGAGGGCAAAACAGTCTTTGTATGAAAAGTTGTTAGTAGTTAGTTAAAGCTGTTAATAGCAGTTAGCAGAATTAGCTAAGTTAGAGTTAAGAGTTGTTAAATGAAGCTTAAGTAGTAGCTTTATAAATACAGATCATTACATTGTAATAGATACACTTTGAATGAAAAATAATAATCTCTCCAC
>MU777892.1:116674-144803 GCA_026770625.1 Nicotiana glauca
CCCCCCCTCTCCCCCAACACACAAAAACCCCGCAATATTTTTCCCATTTTCAGGGTTTTTTCCCTTTTTTTAAGTTTCCTATTATGTTTTTTTTTATAAGGTAAGTTTCCTATAATGTTTCCTCTTATGCTGTACATGCTTCTCTCTTGCAATTGCTGTACATTATTTACATGGAGAAAAGTTGTCTCGATAGATTTCGCTAAGAACAATAGTACAATAGAATCACAAAATTCATATATGCAATAGCGACTAATTGGAAGATTAACATTTAGATGTTGTTACACACTTACATTAGTGGAAGCTCCCGTGTTTAACGAATCATATTGCTCGGTTATGGACATGTATATGTCAGAGTTGAGAAAAATGTGATTTAGAGAAACTCAACTTTGAAGATTCCCTAATTTATTTTAGAAAGCAATCTATTGGTGGATTGAAATTGATCGGTATAGAACGGAATAGATTCAGTACACATTGTCAACCCAACTAGTTTCGGATAGTTGATTGATTAAAAGATTGAAATATATCTCATGGTACTGACCATTTCTTTGTGGTGCTAAATTTCTCACCCAAAAAGAAAAATTGCTGAATTTGGGGTGAAGTTGAATGGTTACCACCAAGGGTTGTGGTGTGATAAACAAGATCTCTCCACCCTTAACCAAAGGTCTCGGACTCAAGCCTTGGGAATGAAAAAAATCTTAGTAGAGACTGCTTCCCTTTTTAATAGGCCTTACGCGGCGGGAATCCGGATTTACTTGGGGTCCCAAAGCGGTACCAGACACTGGTTGGAAAACCAAAAAAGAGAAGTTGAATAATTTGTTGGAAGTTTAATTGGTGGAATTGTAGAAGTCTAAACGACAGGACATCTTTTGCATGAACACAATATCAATAGTTATTACTCCCTCCGATTCAATTTATGTGAACCTATTTCCTTTTTAGTCCGTGACAAAAAGAATGACCAATTTCCTTATTTGGAAACAATTTACCTTTATGCAGCGATGTAAAGCCACACAAAATATAAATTGAAATGGAGGGAGTACCCTTACAAAAAAAGGCAATAGGAATATCAAACTTTAGCCAATTCCATTATCGGACTCAATACCTTGACCTAGTTCTAAACCAAATGCTTGACTGGACATGAACGGATTATAGACAATTTTCCGGTGATTAAACTGATGTACAAAATGTTAGACAGGATTATCAAAATGACACCTCCTTAATAGTTGGGCATACCAAATGATTCCTTAAGACTTCCTAATTCCCTGTTGTTCATTCATTGACAAATTCAGACATAAAGGGAACTCTCTCTGATTTATTATTTACGGAGTTAACCTCCAGGCCAAATACTCATCCATAAGCATCTATTCTCCTCACATACTGTCACTGAATTGTCTCACTTCCCCATCAAAACTCAAAGACAAACATAACTTCCATCATCCAAGAAGAACTAGATATTTTAGTAATTGCAACTGAGGCAATGCCATAATCAATAGCCGCTCAACAATTAATGGGACTCAGAAAAAGAGCTGGCAGGAAGTAGTAACAAGACAATGTTTATGTAATTTCATTAGCAGCTGTGACAGAAAGGTTTCTCTATTTCAGACAACACCACCATTTTACAAGAATATAGGGAAAGCATGGCAGAAGAGTACCCTGAATAAATGGAACATGCCATGGGTAACCAAGCAGTGCTCAAAGCAAATATTTCATGAATTCACTAGAAATATTGAACAAATACTAAAAACCTTAATCTACGTTAAGAAGAAATTGTACATTGAAACCAGAAAAGATGTAGCTACAAAAACAATTGGCTATAAAATGAAACTTACACAATAAGTAGATATCGGAGGATCTTCAAGGAAATTGTCTAATTTGGCATGCTTTTGTTGAGCAGCAGCTGAAAAAGAAGCTGATGGAACCACAGCTAACTGAATGAAAGACAGCATACTTTAACCTCTTTGAAACAAAAAAATATCAAGTAAACTTCACAAAAAACACATAGAATCTTCATGCATTCAATCTATCTAACTGATAAAAACAACTTTGTTTCCATCACATAAGGTATTCAGAGACATTAACCATGAGCATCACTGCACTTATCTGGCTTAAATTCTTCAACAGCTAGAGCCTTTTTCTTATATAGTAGTCTAAAGTTTTTACTTTTATACCAAAAATTGGAGGAATCACGAAATTTTCATTAGCCCAAGCCCCGATAAACTAGAACTTCCTTATAGTATGTATGAGAGTTGAGTTCTGATGATATCAAAAACTCATTATCAGACTAAAAGCAACTAATGCTAACTATAAAGTTGTTACAAGATGCTCTTCAGGCTGCAGACAAATTTAAGTGAGCATTTCCCATTCTGCTGGGTATAAACATCATTCTAGACCTCTCAGTGGACCATCTCAAATGCATTTCACTAAAATGCAACAGCTAGAGAATACACATGTGAATCTAATTATCGCCATCCTACCATACCACAAGCGTTTTAAAGTGACCAATATGAAACACCTTTTAGATGACAGAAGCTACGTGACTAGTAGCCCGTTTGGCCAAGCTGCAAAAATCAACTTATTTTGAAAGTGCTTTTCTCAGTACTTTTGTTGAGAAGCAGTTTGTGTTTAGCTAATTAATTTGAAAAGCACTGAGCAGCAATTAGTGTTTGGCCAAGCTTTTAAAAATTGCTTCTAATAGCCTGTTTGGATGGGCTTAAAAGCTGGCTTTTTAACTTCTGGAAGTGTTTGGCAACTAGACAAATGGCTTAAAAAAAGCTAAAATCTGTTTTAAAAAAAGCCAAAACCAACCAGTTGGGTAAACCCAACTTTTTCTAAATTGGCTTAAAGCCATATTGCTTTGACCAAGGATATTACATTCTTATCCCTTGTAATTTTTCTTAATCTCGAAATTACCCCTCATTACACAACTTGAAATTGCTGTCGTCCTCTTCCTCCCAAAATTGCAGCATCTACTTTCTTCATTTTACTTTTTTTCTTTCCCATTCTTCTCCAGATTAACGATTTGCTTGCTCCCATTTTTTTGTTTTTTACTAATTTTCTTTAAAATATTAATTATTATTTTCGTTTGCTTTCTGCAGACAAATTGCTGTCGTCCTCTTCCCATTCGTTTGCTTGCTCCCTATAACGATTTGCTTTCTGCAAACTGAAATTGTTGGTTTGCTTTCTTCATGCTACTTTTAGTTTTATAAACTGAAAGTGAATTAAAATATTAATTATTATGTATTTTTATTATTTCGAATAAAATATTATAATAATAAGCTTCTTTATAGGTTTAACAGCTTTAAGGATATTTCAGTAATTTTCACAGAAAAAATGCTTACTAACACTTGTTTACCAAACACTTTAATAGCTTTTTTCCAACTTCAGCACTTTTATCCAAATACGTAACTGCTTAATTATAAAACCAGCTCCAACACTTAAAAAGTGCTTTTAAGCCCTTGTACTTAAAAGCTACTTTTTTTAAGCCAATCCAAACGGGCTCTAAGTGTATTTTTCTCAAAAGTGCTTTTAGAGAAGCTACTTCTTTCTGCTTCTCCTCAAAAAGCACTTATTTTTTCTTCCAAAAGCTTGGCCAAACACTTCAACTTTGAAAAAAAAAAAGTGCTTCTAGGATTGGTGAAGCTTGTCAAACAGGCTATGGGTCTTAAAAGAGAAAGCGGTTGTGAAAGTTCAGTTCAATGAAGTATTTCCCAAACAAGCAAAAGAGTAACCTGGACAGACAATTCAAGATCTTACCTGCATACTCTTTTCCTGATAATTCTTCCCAATAGGTTTATCTTTGGAAGAACCTGGTTGCTACAAAATAAGAAGATTCATAATTTCAGTTGCATGACATGATAATTGATTAAATTGTAGCAGTAGCAGGATAAGTAGATACTTTCTTCAAATACAATATCCATAATACACCAAATATAGCTAAAACAGACCAAAAGATCTGATGCCTCCAAACAAGTGTGTAATATATAAAAGCCGCATTCTGTAAAATATGTCATGACCATTTACTGGCCAAATAACATAGATTGTGGGATATAATTACATGGTGTCAATTGACAAAAAAAGAAAAAATTAACACCTCCATTAGTAATCGAACCTAATTTGATATTCATTCAAAGCCAAGGTATCGGAAACATATAGCTATAACCAGACTTTTATCAACTAAACATAATACTTGTAGAAAGGAACATGTGGGGCGAGGAATATACATCTTTAGCTGTAGAAAGCCAATAGTGTAATCGCTACCACTGGGTTGCCTTTTACATAGTTGAAACATCAAAAACCACGCAGTCTGACCTAGCAGAAATGATAGGTAAAGATAATCTACTATGACATCCTTGTTGAGACCTCAGATAGATTCTGGATTCATTCAATAAAGAAAAATGGTAAATAATCGCGCATCAGTTAAGGCCTACAGTACCCTAAAAATGTGTCTACACTCTACAGAATTACATGAAAGGATAGATTACAAAACTAAGAACTGGCATCCAGATAGGTGGAATAGAGAAAGCAAATTTGGTATTGGTACAATCCATATTAACAAAAACTTGACCCAACCATCACCGGATAAATGGGAGACAACTATCATAAATAAAAATGAGGACAAGAACTTGCTGAGAAGTTGATACATGAACAACAAGATCAGAGAAGCAGCACACATCCTTTATAAACTTATAATGATAAGACATGATAATATATGCTGCCAACTCAAACTATTCAAGTGAGCAAGTGGGCATATAGCGGTCTAACATTACATAGTGAACTGGCAAAGGTAGTCAAATAACAGGCCAAGGATTATTTCTAACCCGAAAAGGACAGGGGACAAGTATGCCAAAAAGATCATCTCGGACGTCACTGGAATCAATAGAATACATTGCATTTTTAAGTCCATGTGAGGAAAGATACTCTTCAGATTCTTTAGCCAGGCGATACCCTTTAAAAACACTTATGACAGGTTCACCAACCTGAAATGGATGAAAATAAGTCAAATGATATCGAACGAAAAAACATAAAAAGATAATATTTCATGAGTAAACAATATGGGTTTAGGAGTATGGGGATCAATACATCTAATTTTAGGTGTGAACTAAGGTATTAAATGATTATATACATGTTTAAAACCTTCATAAAAGTACTATAAATCATACAAGTAATATCCTTCCATCAAAATCTTTATAAAACTGTTTTAAAATGTAGTCAAATATAAAATTGAATGACTTTAACAATAGTTGTGCATTTTTTCTGGGACAGGTGAAGTAGTAATAAAATAAAGAAATTGCACTCATGGATAAATATCACCAGAGATAACGGGATTTTAGCAATACTTGACATGTTCAAAGGTTGAGTGACTGGAATAGCTGCAAAAGGTAGAAAAAACTTACACAAGATCGGAGAAGCGCTTGTAGATCGCTCAAGCTCTTATAAACCCCTATAACGTCCCCCTTACGAACAACATAAAAAGCATCCTTTTCATCTCCCATTGAAGCTTCAAATACAGCCCCCTTACTTCAATGTGCAATTTACTCAACCACTCTACTGAGAATATACAATCAAGTAAAAAAAATCCATCAGCAAAGAATCATTTCACGACTGAATGAACAATATTTTACTTATAGATTAGCTGCAAGTATGAACAAAATGGATGAATTTCAGCATAGCCAGATCAAATATTTTAAGCAGAGTACCACCCATCACTACTAATTCGTGACAATACTTTCAAACTTAAAATGTAAAGTATAGAATTAAATTATTTAAAATATAGAAAGGCATCATTTTTTAGGACAGACTAAAAAGGAAAGAGTATATTAGAATTTGGGACGGAAAGAGTAATTTTTTTAAAAATGTTCAACTTATGGAGTATAATTTAAGGCGAAGACAGTGGATGGCTGCATCCGCCCCTGCAATTTACTACTCATAAATTACTCTTAATGATCATTTTATTCAGCAGACTGTAATAAAGAAAACCCTAGAGAATGGTTGTATTGAAAGCAAAGATGAATTAGTGGAATCTTACTGAACAGAGAGCGGAGAATAATAGTAGGGAGAACTCCGAGCCGAGTGGTAATGGAGGATCTCAAGGAAAGGAAAAGAAGGGAATTTGTGAGTAGTACTTTTGGCTATCATAAGTGCACTTTCAGTTTAGGCAGTGAACTGTAACATCGGAGGTGACTTGTCGAAACACGAAATACAGAAACCGGAGCTGTTTCTTTGGGCTTGTTGGCGGGAAAACTTTGTGGGCTCTCCAATTCGGATAGTTTTTCGGCCCATCGGACTTGTTCAAGTATGTGATTCCAAAAGTAAATGGATTACTTACCGTTGATACCTTATTTATTTTAAATAAATATCTTTTTAATAAATTATATTTCATAGCTATCTTTTGATTTTTTATAGCCAAATATCTATTTATGGTCACCTCCTAAATTTAAGCCATAAAATAAGCTTTGTATTATTTTTCTCTCTCATATCCCCTCAAATTTCTCCTAGCCCTACCCCATATCTATTCTCCCTCTCTCTCTACTGCCCATATCTTTTCCTCCGCCAGACCTTTCTACTATAAAATAATATTTTGTCAGCTTTTTGTAATTTTATTTGGCTCGCCTGCATTTTTGGCTTGATTATATTCTCTGTCTCCAGCTTAATATTGCCCGTTACAACTTTAGGTTAATATATTTGGTCAAAGGAGAATCTATTGATTTGCAGAATGTTAAGATTGTCATCTCTTTAACATACTTGAAGGATCATTTAGAATGTTGCTTTGACAAGCTTTTCAAACTTTCAGAATTTTTGTTAAAGAATGCAAAGGTTTTAGAGAAGTCTCCGTTATTTTGCCGGTAATTACGTGTTAATCGTCGGCAACCGGAGGCAACGGTGATGGCGAGCGATGACCGGATACTGATGCTGCTTCAATGAGATGATATTAGGGTTGTTCTTGAACAAAGACGATATTGGGGGCTGAGCAACTTGAATTTTCTGTTAATATATTTCAATGTATCTCGTTGTATTTCATTATATTCACTGTCTTTTTTAATTGTATTTCAGTGTATCTCGCTATATTTTATATATTTCATTGTATTCACTATCTTTTTTTTTTATTGTATTTCAATGTATCCCGTTGTATTCTATGTATTTTATTGTATTCACTGTCTCGTAATTAATATAATTTTTGTATTCACATATATTATATAATTTCTCTGAAGATTGCTATATTTTTGGGATATTTTTTAGTTGAGAATCTTTTTTATAACTGAAAATACAAAATTTGTGTGTTATAATTGAGCTTGTTGAGTTATATTAGGAGTCTATTACTTTAATTGATTCACTTTCCGTTTTAAAAACAGTGTAATCCCCTATTTCACGTCGTGAATACAGTCGAATACATTTGAATATAATAATTTGTCCAGCTGTAATCCCATGTTTCACTCCATGAATACAGTCGAATACACTCGAATACAACAATTCATTAGCTGGACTTCCCTGATTCACGCCAATTTTTGCTACTGTATTCATGAATACAATAGCTTAAATACATCAAATAAATCTTATAACCACACAAAAGGTATCTATAATATGTAATATAGCAAATGGTATCTATAAATGGCTAATTACTACTAAAAGATAGTGCTTTATGAAAATTTCTCAAAGTAAATTCCTCGCAATCACTATGTTTCAATTAAACTCTACTAAATTTTCTTTTTTAAATTTTTTACAAAAGCTCAAAGACTTTTCTTCTTTATTTGTGGAGTTAAGTTGAAACATAATTTTGGCAAAATATAAGCAAACACCGCCTTCGTTTCCTAACTGACAAAATAATTGATTTATCTTATGTTATAAATATTTATTGTAAATGTCTATTTTTTAAAAAGATTTTAGAGTTTGTTACTTTGTGGCTAATTCATGTTTTTCCTATAACTAGAGGGGTTCCATTCTATTGTAATTCCTCCAAAACCAGTAAGAATTTTCTCACTTTTTTTGCAATATTCTTCTTTTCTTTATTGTTATATAACACATTGTCAGCCCGGGACTCTAACCAATTGAGTTGGGGGCGATTGTTTTAATTTGTAGATATACTACTAATTGGTTGTCTAATGTTTGAAAAAAATAAACCACTCGTGGAGAGAAGATATAGGAATTTGCGTGAGACTCTTGCGTGAATGCATTGATATTCCTATACTAGACACCTGCTTTGGTCACCAGGCTTTGGGATACGTGCATGGTGCTCAACTTCTACGTAATATCGAGCAGAATGATTGTCAATCGTTCTATGAACTTTCTTCGTGAATAAATTCTGGATTTAAGGTAAGTATTTTACTTTATTTTTCTCTTTTAAATTCTTGAAATTCTATAATTTTATTTTAAATACAAGTAAAGACAATAAATTTTGAATATAACTCTAATAGAGTTTATAAGAAATTATAACTACTCAAGGTGGTAAAAAATTTATGTCTGCCATAATTAAGTTCATGTATGACTATGAGCACAAGAAGTAAAAACCCGTCCTATCGAATTTGCTTCATTCTCATTTCCTTAAGAGAACATGGTAGCAACATGTGATAAGTCTCAAAGAAGACAAAATTATTACCGTGAAGGTATCAATGGATGTGGACGTGACAATAGACGAAATTACAATCATCATCAGCTGGTAATGAGAACAATAAGAATTCTCAAAATAATCCTCCACTATGTGAAAGTCATATTTGTCATCGATTTGACATGAGATTTTGTAAAGCATGTATAGATAATTATGGTTCATTCATGATATGAATGTGACAACATGTGATTTATGAATACATATCTATTTTTGGAAGAATATGAATGTACTAGTGATAGTGAATATACCACACCCACCTATGGAAGGAGGTTTGAGATGAAATAAGAAAATAAATTCATTATCATTGCATCAATGGTCATTGATCACGTACCTATTGTGATTATACGAAAATATTATGACGATATGATTATTATAGAACAAGAGTAATGGAAGCAACACATCTTGCCTAGAATGATTTTGATAATGACCATAGTGGTATAATTTTTTCCTTGAAAGAGATATTCACCATATGGATATTGATGAATATGTGGTAGTACAAAATTAATTGAGATATTTAGAAGAACTAATTATACTATTTTGAAGAAATAAAATTAATTATCAATAGGTATTGCGTCGTAGTAAGTCTCAAAGAAACTTATTGAGTTTTTAAAGTATTCGCGAAAGCGGTTGGTTATATTGAGACTATAAATAAAGAAAAAATTTAATATTTTCTATTATTACAACTTGTAGCAGGTTAATATGTATGCAAAAAACTACCCGTTTTACTCTCGAGTTTGTACTACACAAATAAAAGAATATCACAATAAAGTAGAAGTTTATTTATATAAAAACGCATATCATAATGAACTTTGAGTTTATTGATAATTGCACATATCTGTCACGACCCTAAAACCAATCCAGTCGTGATGGAGCCTATCGTGAAACTAGACCAGTCGACACAATTCCTGAATTAACCATTTAATTAATAACAATTATTTTTAAGCCTTTAATTAATCAGATATCTCATAATGTAAGTCTAAATGAACAGTGCAGAATAAATACACAAGTACGACATCGGGATGTCACAAGTCACGAGCATCAACTGAGGTCTGAATACAACGAAAAGTCTGAAAATGTACTAAACACAGTCTAAGGAAAACAAGAGGGAGAAAAGTAGTATTGTGAACGTCAGGCAGCTACCTTGCTAACTCCAATGACTCTGCCACTGAACAATCAACACCCGTTACCGGGTTTAAGAACACCCAAATTGCACACAAGGTGCAGGTGGTAATGTGATTACGTCAACTCAGTAAGTAATAAAGGTAAATGAAAGCTGAGCAGTAATTAAACACAAAAACCACGTCATAACACTACAACAAATGTAGATATTTCCAAAGCAGTACACAGATCATTTACTTCGTAAATCAAGCTCATTTTCAGTAAAAGCTCTTTTAAAACAACTTTCGATGGTTTCAAACCAGTGATCAAAACAGTGAGTATAATGACAGAAAACGTAAACAGCCCCTCGGGCAAACATGTACCATAAACCGCCCCTCTGGCACAATATCAACAGAACCAGCCCCTCGGGCTACCTCACAGTCACTCGTAATCAGCTCCTCAAGCATAACATAATCAAGAACCGCCCCTCGGGCAATAATATGAAACAACAACAGCCCCTCAGGCTACATCATATCACTCACACTGGGTACCCGCGCTCACTGGAGGTGTACAGACTCCGGGAGGGTCCCCTTACAGCCCAAGCGCAATAATAAGCTATCTCGTGGCATCATCAAGAAGGCTTTCGGCCTCATATTAATCCACCTTGTGGCATAACAAATCAGGCCCTCGACCTCAAAATCATGAATCAGTACCACACTACTGCGACGCGCAGCCCGATCCCATAATATCCTCACAACACAGGCCCTCGGCCTTAATCAGTCAAAAATATCTTAAGCCACTCGGGCAACATTAAAACATGATGCTCAGCCCAAAATATCAAAACGAAGTAAATATAGCTGAGTTATGAAAATAGTAGAATACATTATAACTGAGTACAAATATAAAGTCAAAACATTGAGGCATAGTAGTAAAAATCCTCTAAGGGTCCAAAACAGTTGGCACGGGGCCCAAATATGCATTCAGCCCAAACACATGGTAATAATTTCCAAAACACAATGATAGCAAATAGTTTTCAATCAAATACGCGACTTAACAGTCGTATGGGGCGGACTAAGTCACAATCCCCAATGGTGCGTGACCCCACGCTCGTCATCTAGTGTGTGTGTCATCTCAAAATAGTACAACGATGTAAAATCCGGTGATTCATACCCTCAGGACAAACATTTACAATCATTACTTACCTCAAACCGGTTCAAACTCTAGCTCGCGATGCCTTTGCCTCTCGAATCGGTCTCCAAATGCTCCAAATCTAACCAAAATCAGTATATTATCATCAACACACGCTAAAGGAACAAAGCCCAAGCAAAAATTATCAAATTACATCAAAAATCCCGAAACTAGGCCAGCCAATACAATTCCCAAATCAAACCATTGTTCTATAAAAGTCATTTTTAAGCCATTAATTAACAAGAAGTCTCATAATATAAGTCTAAATAACCAGTACGTAATAAATACACAAGCCCGACATCGAGGTGTCACAAGTCACGAACAACTATAACTCTGTCTCAATATAATAAAGTCTAACAAAGTCTGGAAGACAATACTAAATAAATCTAGGGAAGACATGAGGGAGAAGAACATGGCTGTGAACGTCATGCAACTACCTTGTTGACTCCGAAATCCTGCTGAATGGACAATCAATGCTCACTATCGCGACCCGCAACTCCTGGATCTGCACACAAGGTGAAGGGAGTAATGTGAGTACGCCAACTCAATAAGTAAAAAAAGTAAATGAAAGCTGAGCAGTAAGAAAACACATAATTTCATGTCATAACACTACAACAAATACAGTACATTGCCCGCGCATGACACATCAATACAAACTAAAGCCACAACTCGTTCAATCCGCGCACCAATAAGCAACAATCCGAACATACTCAAATCATGAAAATGACTCAAATGAGAGAGATCTGTCGCAAACTCACCAGTACCACCACACACAGTGCTGAGAACCCGTCACACATCGTAGAACCAGAATACACGAATCTAACCCAAAGTATCATACCTCCACGTACTTTGCTGCAATGCACGATCCTAACAAAATACCGGTCCATATGAAATACTTCAAGTCATTGTGTTCAAAATCGACAATCACGTGCAATTTGATATCTAGAACCGAAAACAAATCATCATAACCACGAAAAAGAAATTGATATAACATTACGCAAACCTGAAGGGACACAACCTATACGCTATCCGCCGAGCAATACCCAATACTCTTCCCGTTCGAATTCCCACTAAGAGACCCCAATAAAACCGCACCACATGTGACTATAAGACACAAATCCTAATGCCTCGCAACACAGAAAGGTAAGAGATATATCTCCCAAGATCACTAATAAGCTCAATAACAATCGAATCAACACATCCCTCAACAGTACAACTCGGAGTCAACCAAACCGACTCGATGTAGAACACACATTCATATTGGCCTATCAATGAACCCCTTATCAAAGAGTTCCTAAAGCTGCTCATTTAACTCATTTAACTCTGTCAGTGCCACGATACGGTGCTCGGTACCGAATTAATACCGAAATTAACAACCTTGTCCGGCGACATGCGCGGCAGCAGGAAACACATCCGGAAAATCCTTCACCATCGGAACTGAATCAATGGTCGGAGTCTCTGCACCGACATCCATCACGAAGGCCAAATAAGAAAGACAACCCTGCCCAGCCATCCGTTGGGTCTTCAAAAATGAAACCACCCTACTGAAAACATAATCCGTCAAACCTCTCCACTCAATATGTGGCATCCCTGGCATAGCCAACATTGCTGTCTTAGCGCAACAGCCCATAATAACACAATACTGAGACAACCAGTCCATACCCAATATCATACCAAAATCTAGCATACTAAGCAATAAGGATCCACTCGGGTCTCCAAACCTCCAATAGTTGCCACACAAGGCCAATATACGTAGTCCACAACCACGACCTAACATGTTTATGAGAACTCCCAGTCTCTAAATCCATACAACATGTAAATCACCACATCTAATCCCAACTCCACCTTCCGAATATACAACATACCTCTAATACCCAATCATCTCACGAGAGGTACTCCTATAATTATTTTGTGCACCAAGCAAACTCGAATAACAACAGTCGATCCAACGAGATAAAGCCGCGATACCAATGATGTATTATTACCTCAATCACATAGCCCATTTTTGACATGTATGCCCTGATCAAGCCATACCAATTAGCAATATCATTTGCCTAATCATCTGAAACTGCCCATGTCGTCTAAGATTTTATGACCCTTCCTTTCAGGACTGAATCGTGACCCTACACATGTGAATCTCAATCCTACACAACATACCACATATATCATACCATCTTATGATAATCACGAGAACTTCACACCCCTTCCGAGCCAAAAGCAACTACGTACGCAACTAGCCAAGAACTTTTCATTGATCCCATCTATAAAAAAATCACTACACATCCCACGCTCCTCACGCTCGTAGAAAATGTACATTTCTAACCGTGGTAGAAACCATCAAGAACTCTCTGAATTCCATTTGCACAATACTAAACCGTCAAGACTGAATCCTTCTAACTCAACCAAGATACGCATGCCACTAAAACCCAAGAGAATTACTGCGAAACACCTGTAGAAACTCATTACCTCGTAAGCACCCAAAGAACTAGTCATGTCCTTACCATACCAATCCGGCCTACCACCAAGTTATCCCATCTATCCAAGTTTCATTTGATTTACCTTCAACTTGATACTTCTTCTTGCTATAACACCATAATTCCTCAACCCAGACTCACCACACCAGACCCAAGCATAAAACCATATCGTCTAAGGCTCATAAGCCGCCACATACTCTCTTAAGTATTCCCAAACACACCACATTCAAAATACCTACCCTGAAACGAATCCCTGCGAACCCCAAATCCATTACCTTCACCTTCCTGATGCTTATATATAGAATCCCATAATGATATAGAAATACCACAAGTCTTGACACCCTCAAATGCAAACCTTAGTTTCTAGCCAAATATACAATTTGAAAATCTCCAATTATTACATGTAAAATCTTGAACCCATTAGAACCATTATCGAGAGTCATCCACTCTACTCAACTGTAATTAGGCAGATCAAACGGACCAGACGACCTGTGCTCCAATAGCGCTCCAACACGGCGGAGTGTAACCTCACCATAAAGCAACCAAGCAATTTCCTGCTCTATGCACCGTACATCGTTTTCCAATAACAACTCAAGTTATTTCGTGACTCTCATACACACATAAAGCATAACATAACTTTTATTGAAATTTCCTTTACTCGAGCCATCCTCGGTCTCAACCTCCGTAAGCCATAACTGATTCATCAATACGTCTCCAACTGGAACCAACATAGCACATAACATTGCAGTCAACTAATCAATAGCAGACTCCCCCTCTTGGCTCAAAGCCATAGATCAAAACACACAATAACTCATAATGCATATACTCTATTACTGCCATAATACCATAGTGATATTGAACTGATTCCTTTATAAGCTCGTGCAACACACACCATCTAGTACTTTAAATCTTCTGCAAATCTCGCATTCACCCTCGTAACAGTCAAGCCCACTCTCTTAGGCGACCTAAGTTCAAATTGCAACACATATATTTCACTGTTAATAGAGATCTTCCAATAAACAACATAAAGGATCACGCAAACTTATGAACACTCCGCAAGAGATAACCCGCTCGTTTCGCCTCAAACTAACATCTCTTTATACCCTTCCACCGTCATAAACGTTACGTAGTCACTTAATCTTCCTGAGTCTGAACTCATATCACAACGTGAAATCTACTTTACTTCCCAACTAGGCAACGTGAAAAGGTCCTTCAACACGCCCACAACTCGGGCTAAACATCAAATCACGATAGGAATCAAGCACCGGATAGTTCTTACTACCCCCAAGCAGACCCTTCTTGACTCGTTCAAATCACGTGTACACATCTCACAGTCACATCATACTCATCACATAGCCACCTAGTCATCACTCCCACTAATAGGGACACTATCTAACATACAATCCAAAATCACATGCTCACACAATCAACGCCTCAGTGCTCAAGCTATAGGCAAAACCCGACCTCAAGTCCTCCAGACTGGCCTAACATCAACACACAGAGATCACATCTCGACCCTCGATTGGGGAATCACAAGCCATCGATGCATATCTGATATGGAGCGATCATGCACGTATACGAATGCGTGAAAGGAATTCAAGGAGATACATTTCAAGCAGAATCAAAGACGCACGATAAGAATTCAAGAATGTGAAGTTTTTCCTAAAGTTTCTGCAGCCTCCCGAGGATAAGTACAGACATCTTCGTACCGATCCGCAAGACTCTACTAAACCTACTCATGACTCGCGAGACCTATGTAACCTAGGCTTTGATACCAACTTGTCACGACTCTAAAATCGAACCGATCGTGATGGCGCCTATCGTGAAACTAGACAGCCGACACAAATCCCGAATTAACTATTTAATTAATAACAATCATTTTCAAGCCTTTAATTAATCAGATGTCTCATAGTGTAAGTCTAAATAAACAGTGCAGAATAAATACACAAGTCCGGCATCGGGGTGTCACAAGTCACGAGCATCTACTAACGTCTGAATACAACAAAAAGTCTAAAAATATACTAAATAGAGTCTAAGAAAAACAAGAGGGAGAAAAGCAACGTTGCGAACACCGGGCAGCTACCTTGCTAACTCCGATGACTCTACCACTAAGCAATCAACACTCCCTACTGGGTTCAGGAACACCCAAATATGAACACAAGGTGCAAGAAGTAATATGAGTGCGCCAACTAACTAAGTAATAAATATAAATGAAAGCTGAGCAGTAAGAAAACATGAAAACCACGTCATAACACTACAACAAATATAGATCTTTCCAAAGCAGTACACAGATTATTTACTTCATAAATCAAGCTCAGTTTCAGTAAAAACACTTTTAAAACAACTTTCAATGGTTTCAAACGAGTGATCAAAACAGTGAGCATAATGACAGAAAACGTAAACAGCCTCTCGGGCAAACATGTACCATAAACCGCCCCTCTCGCACAATATCAATAGAACCATCCCCTCGGGCTACCTCACAGTCACTTGTAATTAGCCCCTCAAGCATAACATAATCAAGAACCGCCCCTCGGGCACTAATATGAAACAACAACAGCCCCTCGGGCTACATCATATCACTCACACTAGGTACCCGCGCTCACTAGTGGTGTACAGACTCCGGGAGGGGCCCCTTACGGCCCAAGTGCAATAATAAGCTATCTCGTGCCATAATCAAGCAGGCTCTCGGCCTCATATCAATCCACCTCATGGCGTAACAAATTAGGCCCTCGATCTCAAAATCATGAATCAGTACCACACTACTGCAGAGTGCAGCCCGATCCCATAATATCCTCACAACATAGGCCCTCGGCCTTACCTCAGTCAAAAATATCTTAATCCACTCGGGCAACATTAAAACATGATGCTCAACCCAAAATATCATTTAAAATATCAAAATGGAGTAAATATAGTTGAGTTATGAAAACAGTAGAATACAACATGACTAAGTACAAATATGAAGTCAAAACAGTGAGGCATAATAGTAAAAATTCCCTAAGGGTCCAAAAGAGTTGGCATGAGGCCCAAATATGACATTCAGACCGAAACATGGTAATAATTTCCAAAACACAATGATAGCGAACAATTTTTAATTAAATACATGACTTAAAAGTCGTACAGGACGGACTAAGTCACAATCCTCAATGGTGCACGACCCTACACTCGTCATCTAGCGTGTGCGTCACCTCAAAGTAGCACAACGATGTGAAATTCGGGGTTTCATACCCTCAGAACAAACATTTATAATCATTACTTACCTCAAACCGGTCCAAACTCTAGCCCGCGATGCCTTTACCTCTCGAATCGGCCTCCAAATGCTCTAAATCTAACCAAAATCAGTATATTATCATCAACATACGCTAAAGGAACAAAGCCCAAGCAAAAATTATCAAATTACATAAAAAACCCGAAATTGGCCAAACCCGACCCCCCATGCCCACGTCTTGGAATCCGATAAAAATCACAAAATCCGACAACCCATTCAACCACGAGTCCAACCATACCAATATTACTAAATTCCGATAACAATTCGGCCTCTAAATCTTCAAATCTTATTTTTAAATCTCTAGGTCCAAATCCCCCATTCACACCTCAAAAACATGTAATCCAGTCAGATTATTCGATGATAATTCAATATTATGGAGTAGAAATGATCACAAGTGACTTACCTCAAGATTTTCCATGACTTATCGTTCAAAACTCACCCCAAGCCGCGTTATTTTCGTCCAAAAATGTGGGAATGAGCTAAAAAAAACAAGACAGCTCAATAAAACACGATTCTGGTTGCTAAAAGCCCTATTCTCGTCACTAAAAGTGCCAAATCTGGTCGCTAAAGGTGCGCACCAGATCTTGTATTACCATCAATATTTATTTTCACTAAAAAGGCTCTAACTCCACCATATGAACTCGGAATTCGATGATTCTTGTTCCTATGAGTCACAAATAACAATATGAACATGTCCCTTCAATCAAAACTCAATTCGGAGCTCATTTGCTTAGTGCAATACCTATTTCACTCATTAAACAATTAACTCATGTTTCACGTCAAAAACCCAACCGCGACTTGATGAAATAGACCAAACTTTCTAGATCACTCCTCTAATTCATTATCAAAATTTTGGAAGTATCGACATCAAATTTCGATCTCTAGAACTAAAAATGGACCTTCGGATCATTCCATGCTTATGCTCAAAACGGCAAAATCTTCCAAAAACTCTTCAAAAACTTATCTGAGCCTCATGGGACACCGACCAAACATGCCAACATACTCCATAACATCATTCAAACTTGTTCCAACCTTTGTAACGCTCAAAACAATATCAAAACATCAAATCACCCTCGGATTCAAGCTTAAGAATTCCAAAACTTTCGAATTCCGAATTCGATCAAAAAGTCTACTAAACATTGTCTGAATGACTTGAAATTTTGCACACATGTCACAAATGACACAACGGACCTACTCTAATTTCCAGAATTCCATTCTGACCCTGATATCAAAATTTCCCTTGCCAACTGGAAAATGCCAAATTTCTAATTTCGTCAATTCGAGCCTAAATCTACCACGGACCTCCAAAATATATTTCGGACGTGATCCCAATTCCAAAATCACCTAACGGATCTAACCAAATCATAGAAATCCAAATCCAAGATCGAATACTAAAAAGTCAAGACTTGGTCAAACCTTTCAAATTTAAAGCTTCAAATTGAGAATTGTTCTTCCAAATCTATTCCGATTATCCTGAAAACCAAAAATCAATGATTTACATAGGTCATAATACATCATACCTGGCTAGTCATGTTCGATAACTAGCGAGCGAAGTACAAATGCTCAAAATGATCGATCGGGTCGTTACAATATCATAGGGTAAACATGAAATTTATCAATATTGATAATTTATCAGTTGGCATAATTGGTTTAGTCAAATTAATTTAAGTATGATGTACAAAAATAAAAGAAAATTCAAATGGGTAAAATTTTAAAGAGCTAGAAAGTTCTTTACGAAATTCTCTTATGTTGCTTGTTCTCATTAATTATTAGACCCACTAAATTGGGATTGAATCCCATGAATGCTGAAAATATCAAAGGTGCATTTGGACTCATTCACCTACAATTTATACCGCATAAGATGTATCTATGAGATGATTACATATACGATTATTATTAACTCGCAACCTGGTATTTGCGAGGTAACTCGCTCAATAATTTAATTTAGAGCATAATTTTTGGATTTTCTATTTAAGACAGATCATCTTGATAAGTTGGTTTACATCACAATTGGTTTAGCAAAATTATTTTTTTAGTGCCTTCTATCACGACCCTAATTTTTCACCTTAGGATGTCGTGATAGCACCTAGTTTCAAAGACAAGGTAAGACTAACATTAATTGATAGCTTGACATAAATAACAAACTAAAATAATAAAATAATTCTATAAAACTCATAATAACTCCAAATACGGAACATGTGTAACAAAACCCCAAAATCGGTAGAACCGAGTCATAAGCTCTATAAAAATATACTGGAATCCTTAGTACAACATTGTCTAAGTAAAGAGTAAATAGTAGTAAAAGTAAGGACAAAATGTGACACCAAGACCTGCAAGTGCCAATCAGGTATACCTTGAAGTCTCCGAGATATATGGTCAAATCACTGGTGCATAGCCTAAGCTGAAGTACCTGGATATGCACAGAAACGTGCAGAAGCGTAGAATGAGTACACCACAACGGTACCCAGTAAGTATCAAGTTTAATCTCGATAGAGTAATGATGAGGTCAGGTCAAGACACCTACTAGGATAAGAGAACTGAATAAGGTATAGTATAGCCAAAAAAATGGGAGACGGGGAAATAAATGACAATAACGCAGCTCAATAATGTAATCTAACAACGAAATTTTAAAGCTATAAAGCAACAAAGAGCGAACACATGATAAGAATATCAATAAATCAAAGCAGACAAATACGAGTAAGGCAAATAAAAAGATAACAAAATTGTTCCACCAACAAGCCTCTTTAACACAAAAGGTACAACAAGAATCGCAACCGAGGTACCGCCCCATATCCACATTTCACATTTCAATATCATAAACTTTTCTTATACCGCAGTGTGAACCTTACATTTATATATGAATCAATTCTGGATAATAAAGTTTCAATCTTTAATGAAAATAAGAAATTCAACCCCGGACCCGTGCCTCGGAACCCGATCAAACTTATAAAATCTGAACACCCCTTCCGGTACGATTCCAACCATACTAAATTATCCAATTTCGATCTCAAATCGACCTTCAAACTCCCAATTTATGGTATAGGAAAGTTTTACAAAATCTCCCAATTTTCCAACTCAAATCACTAATAAATGATAAAAACAATGATGGAATCAAAAATAATAAACAAATATGAGTCAAGAACATTTAACCCGATCTAATCCTTGAAAATTCCCTCCAAAATTGCCCAAAACCGAGCTCTCTAACTCAAAATATGGTGAATGAAATAAAACCATTGAATAAGCCATTTTTGCTTAGCGTTTTCCGCTTATGCGGGCTTACTGTTCCATCTACAACTCTGCACGTGCGGACATTTTATTGCAGATGCGGCTTCCACTTAGCTCATCAATTTCCGCTTATGGGGACAAAGGCGCACTTGCGCTTCCGCTCATGCAGACCCCTACGCACTTTTGCGACCATCAACCACACCTGCGATCCCTCAATGCTCGCCTAAATTCTGCTTCTGCAGACCAGTCGACACTTCTGCGCGTGCATTCCGGGAGCCAGTTGTCCGCATCTGTGACTTTCCACTGGCCAGCCTCCCTTCGCTTCTGCGATCTCCAGTCGCACCTGCGGCCAAGCCCATCGCAGGTGGGATAACACCAGAACTCAAATTTCTTCAGCAGTCTTCCTAAGTCAAAAATGGATCCGAATTTAATTCGAATCACACCTGGGGTCCCGATACCCCATCCAAATATACCATCAAGTCCCAAAATATAACACGAACCTACTCGAGACCTTAAATCACATCAAACAACATCAAATCTATGAATTGCACCTTATTTCAAGCCTATTGAATCAATGAACATTTACCTTCTAAAACTAATGCCAAATCATACTAAACTAACTTCGAATGAGCTCAAATTTTGCGTGCCTGTCCCAAATGACACAACAGATCTATACTAACTCCCAAAATTACAATTTGAGCCCGATATCGATAAAATCAATCATCGGCCAAACCTATCAACTTTCAACTTTTGCCAAAAAGTACCAAATCAGCCTACGGACCTCCAAATCAACTTTTGGACATACGTCTAAGTGCAAAATCACAATACGAAACTATTGGAACCAAGAAAATTCTATTTCAGAGTACTCTACACAAAGGTCAATTCTTTTAACTTAAGTTTTCAACTTTGGGACTAAGTGTCCCAATTAAAGCCACTCACCCGAAACCAAACCATCCACCCCGAAAAGTCACATAACCATAAAAGGAACGTAGAATAGGCAATAAATAGGGGAACATGGCTATGATATTGAAAATGACCGCGAGATTGTTACACCTTCTCTTAATAGCTAAATTATTACTTATGAAAACAAAATTATCTATATCAGTTTGATATATGCTATATGCAAAAGTATATAGGAACCAAAATCATCTTATTATTATTTACGTGCGATGTATATTTTGATTAACACCATAACGCACAAAAGTGGATTTTCAAAGTTGAGGAAACAAGTTAATTTTTATAACATGAGTGAGAGACAAGATAAATAGCTGAGAAAAAGTAACATAGAATAAATTATCATTTGTACATCTAGATCCTCGAGTAAGACAGTATGAACTTGAAGTTCATAAAAAGAGAATTCATGTGCAATATATTGCAAAGCATATAGACGCATTTTCTAACTCAAAGATGGTAACTATATTCTCACTACAAATGCTCCTATTAGAATAAGTCTTAGAAGGATAAAGTCTATGGTACGCCTGAAACGGATAGACAAATTGGTACCAAATAAAATTCTTAATAAAAAATATGAGCAAATGATCAAAATTATCATAATAAAGAGGCAAGTGGTCTAGAAAATCACATGACATAACACTTCATAAAATCTCAGAAGAGGTTCAGGTACCTGAAAATATGAATAAAGAAATATCTATATTATGTCTTTATGAAAAAGGAGGTTGGAACTGATATAAAATTTTTGTCGATTACTCTATGATAACGCTAAATATATATGAAAAAGGTCAAAATATACCCCTGTACTATGAGAAAAGGTTTAAATATTCTCCTCGTCATACTTTTGGTCCAAATATACCCATATTGTTATACTATTAGTTTAAATATACTCCCCTTCCATTAAGTTTGTCCAACATGGATATCCAATCCTACGTGGCACTAACATTTGATGAGGTGGATGCCATGTGGCATGCCACCTCAGCCCCCTCACCCATTTTAGCCCCTTTTTTTTACCACTAAAATTTATTTTCCCTCCACCACCATTATCACCATTACCGCCACCATAAACAATTCACCTCGATATGCACTATGTACCATAAACATGGAATCAATCTTATTTTGACTACATAATCCCTTCTCGTAACTTGTAATTTAGCATGGAATCAATCTTGTTATCTGTAATTTCAAGTGCCATGGTGATTGGGAAACGTATTGAAGGAAAGGCACAGTATAGGACAACGAAAGAGGCTTCTGATAGTAGACGTTGCTAGAAAGTGTCCGTTGCTTTGTCATTTTCCATTATATTTTTTCAAGACAGTCTGACAATTTATTCTTTCAGTTTTTTTAGCATACACGTGTAGTGCAATTTCAGCCACCTCTGTTGAACTAGCCGAAAAAGCTTCACGAAAGGATAATCCCCGGCGATTGTTCTTCTAACCTCCTAATCGCACCATCGGAAATGTCTTTTTCCTGAATGTGATTTTCCAGCAGGCTGGGACCCACCGAAATATGTGACATACATTAAGTTAGGTGTGCTGAGGTGGCATATCACGTGGCACACCTCATCATATCTCAGTGCCACGTAAGATTGGATGTCTACCTTGGACAAACTTAACGGAAGAGAAGTATATTTAAACCAATAGTATAACGACATGGGTATATTTGGACCAAACGTATAACGAGTGGTATATTTAAATCATTTTTCATAGTACATGGGTATATTTTGGACCTTTTCTGAAATATATATGAAAATCTATAGTCTAGAGAACCAATTCAAGTAGAATTGGTTTCATATGAAAGATATGTAGTTTTGTACCTGCAGTTCAAACAATTGAAAGTATAAAATTAGTGGTGTGTGTAATCACTTTTATCCATTTTATATATCTAGCAAGACATGAAAACTTGATACGCATCTAAAGTCTATTTATATGACCTAACTTATATGACAATCTCTGAAGGATTTAAATCCTTTAAAGCATATACAGTTCTTGATCCTGAAATATCACATCCTAAGTGCAATTTGTGCATATATGTATTTTGTTGTAACTATAAGCATGATAATGTGATAGTTGTTAGATAGTTATGTGAATGTATATAATTAGTTCACACCCTTATGTAATTGGAATAGGTTATGTGTTATGTATACATATAAATAGGGCTTATTGTAACATAGAAAATTAATCAATAATATAATTTTCTCGTGTCATAATTCCCACATGGTATCAGAGCAGCAGTGAGAAAATATCCGGGAAAGAAAACCCACCCAAAACAGTCGACGTGCTTCAATTTTGCCAACCTTTTAGGGTTGTTTTTAGAGAAAAAAAATAATTTTCATCGGTGTTGTGCAAAAACCAACATCGCCATGAGGTAGATCAGCTTCCGGCGACCAACCCATAAAAATTTCTCCGGCAGACTCCCTCCCGCGCGCCCTCCGTCGTCACGTGTCGGCGCGTGAAGCTTCTTCTGGCCATTTTTTGGCTGAGCTTCTTCATGACAGCCTGATCACACAGCAATTCCGAGCCTACCCATACCTTTTTCTTTTTATTCCGATCACTTTGAGATTTTCCAGCAACTACACTAACTTTTCGACAGCTACAGTGATTTTTTCCGACAAAACTTTTTTAGACAGCTTACTCAAGAGATTATTCCGAGTCTTTTCATTCAAGTTTAAATCAAATTCCGACCACTTTTATATTCTGCAGTGTAACATTATAACGACATTCGTATCGGAATATTTTAACTCACAATCCGTTGGATCCAATCTAGATGGTTTCATTACCATATTATATTGAGTTCCTTCAGTACAAAGCACGTAAACATACATCTTCAGGATTAGTCTCTGTTGTTCTAACAGATAGTAGAGCGACTTGTGTCTCCCATTCTTCAACCTCCGAGTCTTGGGTTATTGATTTAGGTGCATCTGATCATATTTTTGGTAACAAATCTCTTTTCACTAGTAATCCACATTCTCAATCTCTTCCAACAGTCACAATGGCCAATGGGTCTCAAGCTATGGCAACTGCAATACGTCAAGCAAGTCCACTTCCTACCTTACATTTAGGCTCATTTCTTTATGTTCATGGTAGTCCTTTTAATCTTATAGTTGTTAGTCGCTTAACCAAATCACTTAAATCTGCTATTTTATTTCTTGATGATCTTATTTTTATACATGAACGTAATACAGGGTGGATAATTAATACCGGACGTGAATCAGATAGACTTTATTACTTTATCCTTGAAAAATCACATGGACTCATGTCACGACCCAAACCGATGAGCCGCGACGGATGCTTGAGTCCTATCTGTCAACCACCACTAAGCATGCATCTAAGATATAAATCTGGATAACATCTGCTGAATTACGACAATAACATATATGAAGGAAACTTGTCAATAAGGCATATGTACCTATACATGCAGGATACAATGGGACGTCAGTACGAAAAATATACTGAGTATGTAAGGCATGAAAATTAGCACGTAAAAGACATATATAAAATATGGAATACAGAAACACATCTTTAAATCTGAATAACTTTGTAAATCCTGAAACGTTTATAATGTCATGCATGTGCGTATAAATGGCGTGCCATGCATAAATATAGGTGTGCATAATATCATCAAGCCACTGAGGGCATCCCATCATATCGTCTCGGCCACTGTGGGCAACATCATTAACATATACCAGCTGATCAGGTGGTGGTGCGTATATAACGTCGTAACCTTTTCTCATATCCCATTTACATATATTTATATATATATATACGCGTATATAACACCATCTGATCATGGGTAAATGCACATGCATAAATGAGTGAAATGCATGAAAAATACATAATAATCTCAATATTCCTTCCGGATAAACTTTTCCAACTCCGTATTATTTTGAGACCCATGAATATAAGATAATAATAATTCTCATGGGGAATCAAGAATATAGACACCCCTAATATTTCTATGAATAGAGTAACTTATGGAAACTGTGTATTTTCTCGTTTCTTCAGTATAATTTGGATCATGCCAAAAGAAAGAAGGGAGGGCCTTGACATACCTGTTCCTTGAATTATTTGAACGAAATGAAGCTTTCTGCTTCTGCGAAATATGAACGAAACCTATGCTTGGATTGAAACGAAATTTGTTGCTGCTCTTTGATATTTCAATTGAAATCTTTGGCTAAGAATTTGGACGAAAATGTTTTCTTTTCCAAGTTTTTGATTTCAAGCCAAGAAATGAACTGAAGCTTAAGGGCAGATTGTCTAATTGGATAAGTTTTTAGAATTCTTACTAAGACTTTAAGTCATATTTGGTTAAGTTATTAGGTAGATACCTACACTTATGATTAGTGAGTCATTCTTCCTGATTATTGGCCTTGTGCCACGTTTCTTTTGGCATAATTAGTTAAGTTTTGTCCATTTATTAGATAATTGGGTAATGTTATGTTACCTGGTAATTAATCAATTACCCGCATAATTTAAATATTACCACAAATTACTTAAAATTCTATTTATTTTTAAAATACTTCATATATACTTTATATATTATACTACCGTGGTCATATGGTATCTTCCATGGTATTAGTCCATAATTATCGGGTATTATCGCTCAACCCGTATTTTATTTCAAATTGGCCATTTTCAACGAAACTCGTTTTCTTTAATCCGTGTATCCCTTTATCCTTCATAACACTTATTTAGCGCTTGTTATAAGTAGCGTAAGTACGTTAACATCAAGATGATCTCTACCTCGAGTCTACATCGGTTTACTAAAAACGAAATTTTTAACGTACAAAAACGCGAGCTCTAGAAACATTCGTCCTCGAATGTTCAACTTCCCGTGATCTATGTAACTTTGGCACGGTCACCTCTATAACAACACCACTACCAACTCTTTCCGTAGAAGCTTAATAACCCAACGCCACACAGGACTATAATTTTGAATAACTCACATGACCAACGACAATAACTGTCACGACCCAAACCCGATCGTGATGGCGCCCAGCACATTACTAGGCAAGCCCGACCATTTATAACAATTACCTCAATTATTTAAACAAGCAAAGATAAAGCTATTTAAGTCAGAGTCTGAAATAATGGTAAAAATACTGAAAATCTGGCAAAATACCGAAACAGCCCAACTAGGACCTGGTGTCACGAATATGAGCATCTATAGAATAGAATAATATCCTACTACATAAACTATCTAAATGTCTGATAGTGCGGAATATAAAAGACAAGGATAAGGGGAAAAGTCAACGGCTGCGAACGCCATGCAGCTACCTCAACTCTCCCGAATAAGCAAGCCTGCTGATCACCGAATGTCTACTCAGCCTGTGAAGAAGGACCTAGATCTGCACACATAGTGCAGGGAGTATAGTGAGTACTTCTAACTCAGTGGTAATAAAAGTAAATAACACTGAAAGTATAAAATTCCAAAAAGGGCACAAATAATGCTATCCTAAGTAGTAAACCAATAACAATAGAATTCATGAAAACATAGCAAAACATTCTCTTGAAAGGAATCAAATAAATAAGATTACACAAGTAAGGTCGGCCATTGTTACCTGACCGGTCAACCATTGTTACCTGACCAAAGTATATTTCAGTGTCATTGTTACCACTAGTCAGTCATTGTTACCTGACTGGTCAGTCATTGTTACCTGACCGAAACACATATGACAGTGTCATTGTTACCACTGTTCATTTCAAAGGGGTACCCCGCGCTCACTGTAGGTGTGCAGACTCCGGAGGGGCTCTTTCAGCCCAAACGCTATTAATAAGGCCTGAAATCCTGAATAATATCAACACGAGGCCTGTAAGCCTGCTCTCAATACACTCAAGGCCTGAAAGCCTCCTCACAGACCACTCGAGGCCTGAAAGCCTCCTCACATCACTCTTCATGCCCTCACATATGGCCCTCGGCCTCAATCTGTCCAAAATAGTCAAAAAACCTCTCGGGCATCAGTAAAACAATAATACCCAGCTCAACAATAGTTCAAATATCAGTTAAAACCCCAAGTTGAGTAAAATATAGCTGAGTTCATGAAACAGTATAAATCACATGGATTGAGTTCAATTAATATTTCAAATAGTGAGGGAAACAGTGATGATAGTTCATAAAGTGTTCAAACAATTGATAATAAGCCCCAAGTATGGCTATGAGCCCAAGTCATAATGATAACAACAAATCATTTACAATTACGCGGTAAAAATCAACAACCGGGACGGACCAAGTCACGATCCCCAACGGTGCTCTACTCCACGCTCAGGTCCAGCGTGCAAGTCACCTCAACATAGCACTAAGATGTGCAAATTCGGAGTTTTAAACCCTCAGAATATCATGTACAAGTATTACTCACCTCTAGTCAGTCGATAATCTAGGTCGCGTATAGAATCTGATCAAAACCATAAGGGATACGTCACAATAAGCCAATAAACCACAACCCAATCGAAAAGACTCGAAAAACAACAAAAACCACGAAGTTGGCATAACCCGAGCCCCGGGCCCACTTCTCAAAAAATTATGAAATTTATATTTTCGGAATCCTCGTCTCACCACGAGTCCGTACATATCAATTACACAAGAATCGGAGTCCATTTAACCCCTCAAATCGTCAAGTTAGTCTCTCTTAGGCTTCAAGCCCTAACCACCATTTTTACCCTTAAATTCCTTGAATTTTCAGTGTTTAATCCTTGTTTTATACCATAACAACATTATTTGAGGCTACAAGTTCATACCTGATGGAATCCTTTCGAAATCTCTCAAATATCGCCCAAAATCGCCTCTCCCGAAGTCCAAAAATATATTTCTAACTTCTGAAATTCGAACTCCACTGTTTCAATAAACACCCAGCATTTTCGCCTGTGCGATGCAATTGTCACTTATGCGACTTCCGCTTCTGCGGAAATTGTCCGCTTCTGCGGAACATCTCAAGATATCGCCCTTTCGCTTCTGTGACCGCTTACCCGCTTCTGTGGGCTCGCTTAAGCGAATAAAATTCCGCTTCTGCGGAACTTGCTGGCCTCTCACTATTTCGCACCTGCGGAGATTTTTCCGCTTCCGCGAAGCCGCATCTGCGGTCTCCCTTCCGCAGATGCGGAAATACCTGCTGCAACCAAAACCAGCAAACTTTCAAACTTCAAATTCTCTCGTTCAACCACCCGTATTCACCCTGAGGCCCCCGAGACCTCAACCAAAAATACCAATACATCATATAACGTTATTCAAACTTGTTCCAATCATCAAAACACTATCATTAACACAAAAATCACCAAATCACGACGGATTCAAGCCTAAGATTAACTAAAACTTCTGAAACTCACATTCGATCAAAAA
>MU777897.1:3008-17493 GCA_026770625.1 Nicotiana glauca
TAATGATGTTTCAGAACTTAATTATTTGTTCCTGGCAATGTAACCGTTAGCAAAATTCTTACAATGCTAATTGTCAGAACGGGAACACAGTGCATGGATTTGATTAAAAATCGAAAATTAACTATGTATTTTTTAACGTTAATTAATTGGTTGAAATGGGAAAAAAGGAGGAAAGTAATTAATGGCTATCACCTGGCTACAGTTGGTAGAAGTGTGACTTGATTTTTGTGAAGCACAGTTTTCATTGGGGAATATTCTGACTACTCAAAATTAGCCACTTTGACCTTACATGGAATTTGGATGCCTAAAAATATTGGAACTATCTTTAGGTTTCCAATTTCTAAAATTGAAATAGAATAATCATGCTAAAGTTAGTTCTTCAACAATTTTTTTTGCATCAGCATTACATAGAATATTTTTTTTAGTAAAATTGCTCTAAAATGATGATTTTTCTACTCTAAAACTATCGATTGCCATATGAAAGTTTGATTACATTTTTAGTAGTGCCATTAATTCCTGGACCAGGACGGCCAAGGAAGACACCATTTCTAGCTACCGGAAGCTCACTAACAACAACTACATCACCATTAGCTAAATTCATTTCTCAGAAACCAGCAACAATAGCGGATCCAGTTGTGAATTGTGAGATTGACAAAGGTACCATTGATTCTGCTACTAAATTGGCACAATCAACTGAATCAAATAGTAAAATGCCCAAAGAAGACAGTGGAAAGAACAAAAGTCTGGATGCATGCATAGCTTCAACTTCGAGTGTATCGCCTACGGTACAAATGCAACCAAATACATATGCAGATGAAAATCCGCAGAAATTGAAAGCTAACAAGGATGTAACTGCTCCGGAGTAGGTCAATCTGTTTGCTAACAATCGAATAGCATCCAATGGCCTTGCTCTATCTTACATAGCCCCGACGATTGTGGATGGTAATATGGTTATTCAACTCGATCCAGTAGAGACTGCGAAAGAAGCTGAAAAATGGAAGCATTCGTTGATTGTTGCAGTATTAGGAGAAATCCCAAGCTACAATCAGATGAAACGATATATTGCTCATAATTGGTCAAAAGCCCCATACTCTGAATTGTTTTGGCATGAAAAAGGCTATTTCATAGCAAAATTCAAAGAGGAAGATGATCTCAAGGAAGTTCTGTATGGAGGGCCTTACACGATCAATAATCGACCTATCATCCTGAAGAAATGGTCTCCTGAGGTTGAATTCGATACAGCTTTTCTCAAAGAGATCCCCCTATGGGTCTCCTTTCCCAATTTGCCTATGGCTTACTGGGGAAAAGACACTCTAAGCAGGCTGGGAAGTGCCATTGGAGTGCCATTATTTGCTGACGAGTGTACAGCTAATCAATCGAGAATCTCATTTGCGAGGATGTTGATTGAAGTAAACATTACTAATCCACTACCAACGGGAGTCACAATACAAGATCCTTCTGGAAAGATGTACAAACAAGGGGTTCGATTTTAATGGCAACCAGAATTCTGCTCTGACTGTCAACAGCTGGGAAATAGATGCAAAAACAATGAGGACATCCAAGGGAGGCCTCAAAAACCTTAGAAAGCTATTAGCAAAGCTCATCATCCAACAAAGGAGCGGAGAACCAAAGACAGTATAAAGCAGAATACAAGTAAGCCCCAAGAGTCAACTGAATCTAATACTAATTATGCTGAAATAGTATCTCCCAAAAAGCAAGTTGCTCCTACAATAGATCATAATGTAATGGCTGGAAAATCTGTGGATATTGCACAAGGCATGATACAGGGTAAAAGGCATGAGAATAGTATAATGAGAGACAAAAATAGTATTTTAACTCCCAGAACAAATCTATGTGGTACTGATTGTCCAATTATCACACACAATACTTTTGAAGTGTTATGAGGAGGCCAAAGGGATAGACAACCACCAGATAGAGGTGGTACATCAGGGGTGTCTAAATGAATGCTCTCGTGTAGAATGTGAGGAGGGCAAACCAAAGGTATAAATAGAAGGAGTTGGCTAGATACCTCAAAGAGCATCATATCTCTTTAGCTGCTTTAGTAAAGACAAGAGTTAAACAACAAAAAGCTTCTGTTATTGCCCCTAAGATTGCAACAAATTGGGTTCTAATCCATAACTATGATTATGAAGTAAATGGGAGAATTTGGGTACTAGTAGACAGTAATGTATGGCTAGTAGATGTGATACAAACATATGCTCAATTCATTCACTACATCATCAATAGCTCTACTAGCAGATATGGTATGACTGTGGTGTATGGGTTTAATATCTTAGAGAAGAGGAAGGAGATGTGGCAGAAACTTAAAAGTCTTGACAAACTATTACCTATCCATGGCTGATGTGGGGGGATTTTAATGCTATCATCTCTACCCAAGATAGAGTATCAAGGGTTGCTCCTACTCAAGCTGACAT
The DNA here is from genome assembly GCA_026770625.1 of Nicotiana glauca. Classification (NCBI taxonomy): domain Eukaryota; kingdom Viridiplantae; phylum Streptophyta; class Magnoliopsida; order Solanales; family Solanaceae; genus Nicotiana; species Nicotiana glauca. The sequence continues at coordinate 5,444 of MU777897.1, forward strand.
ACAAGATTTTGCCAACTTTTGCACTGACACAATGCTGGCTAAAATACCTTGGAGAGGAGAATACTTTACATCGACAAATGGGCAAATGGGAGAAGACAGAGTAATTAGCAGGTTAGATAGAGCTTTAGGGAATGATGAATGGATGATGAACTTTGATCACCTAATAGTTGAGGTAGGAGATCCATTTATATCAGACCACTCACCCCTCACAATAAAATTCTAGAGGAGAAATAATAACATAAGAGTACCATTCAGGTTCCTAAATGTTTGGGCAGAACATCAAGACTTTCAGAGTATTATAAGAGAAAGATGGCAAGGAAAGAATAATGATAGTAAGCTAGCTACTATTTGGTACATGCGAAAAGCATTGAAACCTACATTCAAGGACTTAAACAATAGAAGCTTCAGAAATATCACAGAAAGTATAGACCAAGCAAGAAGAGATCTTATTGAATACTAGCAAGAAATGAATAGAAACTATTCTGACCAGCTAAGAATGAAGGAGAAAGAGGCCAGATTTCAATTAGAAAAATGGTCTAGTATTGAAGAGAAGATTTTGCAGCAGAAATCCAAAGCTCATTGGATCAAAGTTGGAGCTGAAAACAACAAATACTTCTTTGCAATGATGAAAGACAGAACAAGCAGGAAAAATATTCACACACTAACAACTCTGAATGGGGAAGTACTAACAGATCCTAAAAGAATACAAAAGGAGATAGTGGACTTCTATAAAGCCGTTATGAGAACTGCAACTACTACTCTTACAACTGTCAATATGTAAATTCTGAAAATGGGGCCTCAATTAACTTATCAGCAGATAGTGGAACCGACCAAAGAGATATCCAAACATGAAGTAAATGAATGTATGCATGCTATTGGTAATGACAAAGCTCCTGGTATTGATGGTTATAATACAGTCTTCTTCAAAAAAGCATGGGAAGTTATCAAGGATGATGTATATGAAGCAGTAGCGGAGTTTTTTGTAACTGGGGTGATGCCTAAGGCCATGAACTGTACAACAGTTACTTTACTACCCAAAATCATCAACTCTACTACTGTAAAGGACTACAGACCCATTTCTTGCTGCTCTGTATTGTATAAGATTGTCTCCAAAATCTTAGCATCAAGACTGCAGAAAGTAATGGACTATTTGATTGATGGATCTCTAGCTGGATTCATTCCTGGGAGAAAGGGAGCTGATAATATCATCTTAGCACATGAACTGATTAAAGCCTACTCCAGGAATCATACATCACCTAGATGTATGATTAAGGTTGATTTACAAAAGGCTTATGATAGTGTGGAATGGAGATATGTGATACAAGTCATGGAAGGTCTAGCGTTCCCTCACAAATTCACTCAATGAGTATCATCCTGTATGTATAGTGTGAGCTGCTCTATCCTGATAAATGGTGAACTTACACAGAACCTTTCCTAGCTGCTAAAGGCCTCAGGCAGGGGGATCCAATGTCCCCATTTCTATTTTCTCTAGCAATAGAATACTTAAGCAGGCTCCTCACAGGCTTGAAGAAGGAAAAGCAATTTCATTTTCACCCAAAGTGCAAGAAACTGGGCATTACTCACTTGTCCTTTGCAGATGACCTGTTACTGTTTTCTAGAGGAGATAGCTAATCAGTTGCACTGCTGAAGCAATGTTTTGATCAGTTCTCCACAACATCTGGGCTAAAATACAATCTCAGCAAGAGTTCAGTTTATTTTGGTGGAATGTGCAAGGTGGATCAAGATGCTATCATCCAACAGCTGGGGTATATACAAGGAAAACTACCATTTAAGTCCTTGGGGGTCCTTCTTACTACCAAGAAGATGAAGATGACACAATGGAAACCATTGATTGATAAAATAGTAGCAAAAATATCATCCTGGACTGCACGAAAGCTATCATATGCTGGCATAGTTCAACTTATTAGAACTGTCCTCTTTGGAGTTCAATCTTATTGGTCTCAAATATTCCTGATGCCCTCCAAGGTGATCAAGATTATTGAGGCCTACTGTAGAAGCTTCATGTGGTCAGGAACAAATGTCATTACCAAACGTGCATTAATATCTTGGGACAAAGTCTGCCAACCTAAGAGTGCTGGAGGACTAAACATTCTAAATCTCAAAAGCTGGAACAAAGCTGCCATTCTCAAGCTGCAATGGGACTTGGCAACAAAGGAAGATAAATTGTAGATCAAATGGATTCATATGTACTATATAAAAGGGCACTCTTTAGCTACAGTTAAAATACCAAAGCAAGCGAGTTGGATGGTTCAAGATATCATGATTGTTGCTGGTTTAAATACACAGATGCAGAGGGTTAATGGCAAATGCATAATCAAGCAGATATACTTGCAGCAACTTGGAGCATTACCTAAAGTTGAGTGGAAAGCAATCATGTTTAGTAATCTAGCTAGACCTAAAGCATTGTTCTCCATGTGGCTGATCATACAAGAAAGAATGATGACAACTGATAGGCTGAACAAATGGAATATTAACATTGATCCAATATGTGTTTTGTGTGGAAATTATCCAGAGACTCATCCTCATCTATTCTGGGAATGTACTACCACTGCTGAACTATGGGCAGGAATTTTCAAATGGCTGTATATCCAGGTGCAAATAAAAATGTGGGATCAGTTAATAACATGGTTTCTGGAGAAAGCAAAGAAGAAAACTGTTGAAGGGTATCTTTTACGACTAGTTCTACTTGAAACTTTATATAGTATATGGAATGAAAGAAATCATAGAGTTTTTGAAAAAGCACATAGAGATACTAAGAAAATTATTAGAGAGATAGCATATACATGTAATGTACGGGCTGGAGGCAAACTTAAAGAAGTCTTACAACAAAGGCTTTTATAGGATATAAGAGATATATGTGTAGACTGGATGAATCAGGTTGTTAAGGATAAGAGTATAAGGCAGGCTGAGATGGACATTATACGATGTAATTTGATTCTTTGGTGATTAAAAATATTGTGAATTACCAAAAAAAAAAGATATTGTTAAGTTTCCACCATGAGAGTATCTGTGAGAGCTTCGCATAATTGAGAAGAAACAGAAGAGAGAGGAGAGAAAATGAATTCACTGTTATATTGAAAAATAATACATTGTACACGTACTTATACACTGTATAACCGACCTAACTACTCATAATTAGTTAATTAGCAACAACTCCTAACCAATCTATACCAACAGAGATCTAGCTGTCACTCCACTCACGTGATACCTTCAACACTCCCCCTCAAACTGTGTAATGTAAACAGGTTGAACACCCAGCTTGGATAACAAAAATTCATGTTGTGCCTTCTGTAGTCCTTTGGTTAAAATATGAGCCAGCTGCAGGTTTGTGGGTACATGTTCTATACATATCATACCTTCTTGAATCCTCTCCCCTAATAAAATGACAATCAATCTCTATGTGTTTCGTTTGCTCATGGTATATAGGATTCACAGCAATTTGAAGTGCTGCTTTGCTATCACAAAATAATTTTACTGGCAGCTTCAGTTTCATTCCTAGTTCCATATAGTCCAGTCAGCCATACTATTTCTGCAATTGCATTTGCCATGCTCCTGTATTCAGCCTTTGCAGAGCTCCGAGATACTGTATTTTTCTTCTTCGACTTCCAGGAAATCAAGGAGTCTCCTATCTTGACTACAAAGCCACTCACTGATCTCCTTGTCATGGGACAGGTCGCCCAATCTGCATCACAATAAACTGTAAGCTCTGATGATGGTTTGGATGTCAACAGTATTCCCAATCCAGGTGCATTCTTTATATATCTTACCACCCTTAGAGCCCCTTCCATGTGTGACTTCTTTGGCCTGTGCATAAATTGACTCAAGTTCTGCACCGTGTAACTAATATATGGTCGAGTCATAGCTAGAAAAGGCAACTTTCCCACCAGCGTTTGATATCCAGTAGAGTCAGGTAGCAATTCATCAGCAGCACATGCAGTCTCACAGCCTTGATCAAATTCTATGCTGGTAAGTCTTTGGTTTAGGTTCCATGGGCGTGGCAATAGGCTTGGAACCACCCAACCCAAGATTATTAATGAGATCTAAGGCAAAATTCCTGTGACAGACTAAAATCCCATCTTGACTCCTGGCAATTTCAAGACCAAAGAAGTATCTCATCTCCCCAGATCTTTGATCTTGAAATGATGATGAAGCATGAGATTGGCCTCTTGGATCAGAGAAGCTGAGGAACCTGTAATGAGAAGGTCATCCACATAGACTAGGATAACAACCATGTGAGAACCTGACCTTTTAGTGAAAAGAGAATAATCATGATGACTCTGAATGAATCCTGAAGATAGAAGAGCTTCACAAATCTTGAGGTTCCACTGACGAGATGCTTGTTTTAAGCCATACAGGGACTTCTGGAGTTTACAAACTTTGCTGCACTCCCCCTGTCCTAAAAGGACAGGTGGGGGAACCATATAAACATCTTCTACAAGTTCACCCTGGAGGAATGCATTGAACACATCCATTTGATGTACTTTCCAACCAAACATAGCAGCCAGTGACAAGACAATCCTTACAGTGACCATTTTCACCACTAGGGAAAAGGTTTCCTGGTAATCCAATCCCTTATGCCGAGTATAGCCCTTGGCTATTAGGCGAGCCTTGTATATGTCTACCTCTCCTTTGTCATTATACTTGACTTTGAACACCCACTCACATTCAATTGGTTTCTTGTCACTAGGAAGGTCAACCGACAACCAAGTATGGTTGTCTTGTAAAGCCCACAACTCTTGTTTCATGGCTTCTACCCAGTGAGGGTTGAGTAAAGCCTCTTCATAAGTATCAGGTTCTCTGATAGTGGACATGTTGCATAAAATTCCATAGTAGGAATTGGAGAGTGAAGCATGGGATATATAGGGTGATAATGGGTAAGGAGATCCCATTGTCGTTGCATGATATGTGGGCTTAGACACTAGGTGTATGTAATCATTCAGCCACCTAGGAGGCTTGGATGTTCTGGAGGATTTTCTTGGTACAATGGGCATGCTAGGACATTTAAGGTCTGAAGCAGCCCTTAGAGTTGTATCTGGTAACACTATCTCATCAGCCAAGAGAGTAGGAAGTGAATGGCCGGTATCATCGTCATTGGCAATGGTTGTTGGGTTGTCCAAAGACAAAGAAGTAGGAGTCCCATCAAGGTGATGGACAGTATCAGGAACAGATGAGTGTTCCAATGAGCATGTGACAACTTCTGCTTCAAGTTCAAAAGGATCAGGAGAAATATCCCAGCCATCAACAACAACTGGGGGCTTCAGTTGATAATGAGAAGACTTAAAAGGAAAAGCATCTTCCCTAAAAGACACATATCTGCTCACAAAAAGACCTTGTAGTCAGGTTATACAGCCTGTACTCCTATTGAGTACTAGAGTATCCCATATGCACTGCATGGATTTCTCTACTGGCAAATTTGTCACTCTTAGCAACAACATTGGTGGCATAACGTAAGCACCCTAGCACCCTTAGGTGTTGTAAGTTTGGAACTCTTCCATAGAATGCCTCAAAAGGAGACTTACCTGCTAAAGCAGTAGATGGAATCCTATTTATCAAGTATGCTGCATTCTAAACACACACTCCCCAGAATTTTAAAGGTATGGATGCCTGAAATCTGATGGCCCTAGCCACTTCAAGAAGTTGTCTATGCTTTCTCTCAACCACTCCATTCTGCTGAGGAGTGTGAACACAAGAACTCTGATGTACAATGCCTGCATTACCAAACAGATCATTACAATGTGAATTAAAAAATTCTGTACCATTATCACTTCTAAAGACTTTGATTGAACCATTAAATTGGTTTTTTATTAGCTGCATAAAATCCTTCATTACAACTGAGACATCACTCTTCAATCTTAACAAGAAAATCCAAACCATTCTACTACAATCATCAACCAGTGTAAGAAAGAATCTGTGACCATCACGAGTAGATACCTTGTAAGGACCCCAAACATCTCCATGTACCAGTTTTAACAATCTACCATCTCTACTAGTACTTTGAGGAAAAGGTAATCTAGTTTGTTTAGCTAATAGACAAATTGAGCAAGTTCTGCCTACAGTTGTATTAACACCCCTACATATATACATTTGTTGTAGTACTCTATGAGGGACATGCCCTAGTCTCCTATGCCATAGTCCCGCTGACAGTGTCAACCTGGAAGCCAACGAGTGTGATGCCTACAATGCTTTATTATGTATATTCTTTCTCTAGTAGTATAAGTCATTTTGCATTCTACCAGTCCTCTTCACCTTCCCAATATGAAGGTCCTGCATCAGGAAGAAATCAGGATATAATGGCATGAAACATTGTAGCTCTCTAGTTAGTTTAGCCACTGACAACAAATTAAATTTGAACTCAGGCACACACAATACATCACTAATCTCTCCTTGGCCTAACCTACATTTACCAACATGACTAATTTGTAATTATTTTCCATCGGTCAAGTGTACTAGTGAACCATGCTTAGGGTAATCATGAAGATCAATCAATATTTTAGGAGTCGATACCATATGGTCTGTTGCTCCTGTGTCCACTATCCAGCTGTGGCCTATTTTCTTTGCTATAAATGAACAAGTAGTACCTGCTATGTTAGATGATATCTAGTATATTTTATTTATTGAGCATCTGTAGGATATGATTGTACTTCTCAGGAGTAAAAGTGATGGTAACACCCCCTCCAGATCCTTGAGGTTGTGCGTCTTGCATCTGCATAGAGTTGTGGGAACCTTGCCTTTGCATCTGCATATGATTGTTGCTTCCATTTGTTGTTCCTACAAGAGAAGTTCCAAAACCAGCACCAACTATACCTGTTTGTCCTATTTGTCCTGCATTATAATATCCTCCAGCCTTAGAGGAGTCTCCATGATACACAACATTTGCCCTTTGGTGTTGATGGCCACCTGTGTTTCCTTGTACTGGTTTCCTTTTACACTTGAAATCAGCTGGATAACCAACAAGTTGATAACAATTTCCCTTACTATGTCCCTTCATCTTGCAGAAATCACAATATGTGTTAAAGTTTCTTTTGTTCTTGTGCACCGAGCCTCCCCTAGCAGCTGAACTCCACAAAGATGTGATGTCATTCCCTTTAGCTATTGAATTTAGTCTAGTATGTGATGTTCCTGATGTATTCCTTTGGCTTTCATCTTCAACGACTAGAGCACACGCTTGATTCAAGGTAGGTTCTATTGATTTCATCAAGATTTGTCTCCTAGCTTGAGCATAAGAATCATTTAATCCACTTAAAAATTGCAGCAACCTCTGCCGCTGAAGGTGATCTGTGTACTCCTTTGAATTCGTCGAAGGTACCATTGCATCATACTTAGTCCAGAGTTCCTTCAATTTTGTAAAATACATGGATGCTGAATCTGTACCTTGAGAAATGGTAGCAATTTCTCGATGTATATGAAAAATCCTCATCCTATTCACCTTATCAAATCTCTCCTTAAGATCTTTCGAAACTAAGTGAGCATTAGATACATCGACAATTCCACTAAGTAAATCCGGTGACACTGTGCTCATGATCCACGAGAGCACAATTGCATTACATGTTTCCCAATCTTCACAAAATTCTGGCCTAAATTGATCTTTGTTACAAGTACCAATTACGAACCCTAGCTTCCATTTTGCTTGAAGTGTGATTCTCACCGATCTTTGCCATATCCCGTAGTTCTCAGAGCCTGTGAGATGAACAAGAACTAACATGGAGCTTGGAGTATCTGAAGGATGCACAAACAAAGGATGAGTGTGATCAATTTTCTCCATCGCCATTGTTGACTCGATATTTCTTTGAGACAAAGAAGAGGGAGAAGAAGGAGAAGAAGGAGAAGATGAAGCTTCGTTCATATGAAATTGAGAAGAAAATCATATGAGCGTGATTGTTGTGCTTAGCTCTGATACCATGTTAAGTTTCCGCCATGAGAGTATCTGTGAGAGCTTCACATAATTGAGAAGAAATAGAGGAGAGAGGAGAGGAAACGAATTCACTGTTGTATTGAAAAAGAATACACTAGACACATACTTATATACTGTATAACCGACCTAACTACTCCTAATTAGTTAATTAGCAACAACTCATAAACAATCTATAACAGTAGAGATCCAGCTGTCACTCCACTCACGTGACACCTTCAACATATATTGATAGCGAAAACTTCACTAAGTTGGTGGTAATATAAAATGCGCCACTAGAAAATTTTGTAGGTCTTTAAAATCTACTCTCAATTCGCATGTTTCATCTGTTATGTGTTTGTCCAGATTTTCTTACCATAATTGATTTTCCTATCTCACGAAGGAAAGGGAAACATGTTTACCATAATTGGGTTTTCCTTCTTGTAGAAGAAAATTATAAATCTCTCATATTTGGCTAGTCATTTTTTCTCGTAGGAAAATGTTTGGACTTCTATAATTTGATGATTCTTCCTTCTCATTCAGTAGCATCCACAATGTAGTCATATGGGGTTTGAGAGTCGTGTTTAGGGGGGAGAACTTTACGGGACAAGTGTTAGTGTGTCACTTGTGTTTGCCTTTTCGTGAGGTTGTTCTCTCGATATTTTGTACTCTCTTTTTATTATAGTGGATTGTTCATCTCCGTCGTGGACGTAGGTCAGTTGACCGAACCACGTTGAATATTTGTGTTTATTTTGGTAGATTTCTTTTTTTGTTGTTAGATTTATCGTTGCTCAAGGTTTGATTACTAGCTTCCGCATGACACCTGATTTTTTCGGTCCTAATATCATCGGCAGTTAAAATATCTGTGAAAATCATAGCTAACATATTAGGAAAATTTTGAACGTCAATTTTGATCTTCATCATCAACGGTTCACAATCACTATCCACACTAGCGAAAATCACACCAATCAAACAACAAAGTTAAATTCCTGTATAACCTTCACTCCACTATATCCTACCTTATCACTCACACGTTTCTCTTCACCAAAATCTCTATTCATCTTTATGTAAATCTCTCTACAATGGCACTCATCAAGACAGAAGAAAAGTCAGCCTAGGTTAATCATCTGTAACTTTGACTGAGTGTAGTGACGTTTAGCTAGAGTGGAGTATTGACAAAAAAATTATTGAGTCCCACAAAGACTCAAGATGGATAATTTGAGCTCATTCTTTATGTGGTCTTGATAATTTTCATCTTTTGAGTAAAATCTTCGTTGATACCCAATTTTTTCCTAAGTATTTTTATACCCAAAATACTTTTAAAATAGCATATTGTGCATATATAAGCACACCCAAGAGTTTTGGCATTTTTAACGATTTTTAAAACCAATTTATTGCCTATTTTAATACAACAAAATCCAATAATTTGTCCCAAAATTATCATTTTGGTGAATAATTTATTTTATTCTCACATTTATACCAAAATATAATTAATGTAATTTTTGCATATTTTTACAAATTCGTTTGTTATTTTTAAAGCTAAATTGCATATAATTACAATTATAGCCTATCTTGTAATTTATAGCATTTTATGTTTATAAAATTAATTCCAGTATTTTTAAATTAATATCTATATAATAGTCATTTACCCAGTACTCTTAGTTTGCTTTTAAAATTTGTATTACTATTTTATAAAAAAGTTAAAGAGAAAATTAGCTATTTACGATTTGGCCTCAATTGCATTTCAATTATAGCCAATTTGGAAACCCCAATTAACCCAGTTTCAAAACCCACATTACCCAGCCCAATTTCAAATTAACCCGACCCCTGACCCGTTTATCCGATCCGCCCGGCTCCCCATTCAATCTAGGCTGTTGATCTAAATGATCAACGTACATATTTCACTCTTTCCTTTTTAATTTAACAAACCCACCCTAACTCTAATCATTTCTCACCAAATGCTGCCCTTAAATTCCTCTTCTCTCTCAACTCTCTCTGAAGCCCTCATGAACCCTAGTCGCCGCCTTTCAATCCCGCCCTAATCCATGGCCTCCCACGACCATTGGAGATGTGTAATGGCCCCTCGTGGCTCCGGGTGTTCGCTTCTATGGTTTCACGGCCAAATCTTGAAGGAAGTTGGCCCAGTCATTGCCTGACTTCCATTCATGACCTTTCTCCAGTCGTCCCTGAATTTTCTCCGGCCAGTCATGGCCGTTCGAGTCAGATCCTTGGCGCTCCTGGTTAGATCGTTAATTTCCAAGGCCTTTCTCACCTTTCTGTGTTCTTCGAAACCCTAATCTTTGGGATTTTTGATTTTTCTTTCAGATCTGCTTTAGATCTGTACTTGCCATGAATGTTTAAGTGTGTTCTCGAAAGTTCTTCAACTTTTCTTTCAAAAACGACCCTTCATTAGGGTTTTTTAAAAGATCTCTGATTTTTAACATGTTTATGTTTTGGCTATGATTTGTTCATGTTTATTCTTCTATCTATTTCAGCATGTTAAGAACCCTACTTTCTTTTTAGTTTATCCGAGTTATGAAAGTTGTTTGTTTAAATGTGCATTTGCTCTTTGTTGTTGATTCTTTCTTTCTCGTTTAATTTTGAGTTCTTACCATCTTGCAAAACTTGGTTACTGTTAAAGCCCTAATTTTCTTTAAAAATTTTCTCACTTGTTCCTACTCCGAGACCCTTTAATTGCTTCTATGTCTTCTTCACTGTTTGACCTGCTTGACTACTGTGCTTCGAATATTTTCTTACTACTGAACCCTAGCTTACCCTTACTGCCATTGTATGTTTGTGTTGCTTCTTTTTGTCAACTCGTTTAACACTGCATGCTTGTTCATTCCTTGCTATTTATATAGTGAAGTGCAGAACCATGTTCCTTTCTTGTTTGATCTTGTGACTAATTGCAAAAGGTTTTCTTACGATGCCCTAATTTTTACTCATCTGTTTAAATTAATTGATTCACTTCCTTTATTGTGATCTTTTACCTTGCTGAATCCTTTCCCAAAAATAAGCCTATTTCGTACTTAGACTCAATTATTCACGTCATGCTTTTACTACCCTTTTTATGGAAATAATCAATCTGCCCCCAAACTGATTTTCTTTCCTTAATTAGGTCTGTTGATACCCGTNTGATTATTCACTTCATACTTTTACTACCCTTTTTATGACAATAATCAATTTGCCCCCAAACTGATTTTCTTTACTTAATTAGGTCTGCTGATACCCGTTAAGCAGTATTTTCTTAATTAAAGGGGAATCACTTGGGTTAATTGATTATGAATAGTGATTGTTTCCATGTTTGTATTTTAATTTTACTTATTACCTTATTTCTCACTCGTTTTCAAAAACTATAAATACTCTCCTCCCTTTTCTTTGAACATACACGAACACAGACGAACAACCTGAGTTCAAATATCACTCTTACACTCAAAAAACTCTCTCTCTCTTCACTGCTACTTATGTTGTTGCTTTGTCTAGCCGGCTAGAAGCCAAGGCTAGACTGTGGACTCTTGTTTGCTCTACTTTTTCTGCATTTTGCTTCTCCACTGGTATGTTCTAGTTAATTTATAAGCTTCAACAATAACATGCTTTTCTTCAATTACTCCAGTTTGTCATTCCTGTCTACTTCCGTTCATGTTTCTTCAGTCAACATGTGTTTCTAGCATGCTGTAGTATGTTCTCTTTCCCTTATAATTTAATGTTCATCTATGTGTGCATTCTGTCATTCGTGTATTATTTATTTGCTAACTTATGAATCCCAAACGCTCATGTCCCCTTTATATGCTTTAAGTTATGCTTTAAGCCACTTGTGTTGTTGCTTTGTCTAGCCAGCTGGAAGCCAAGGCTAGACTGTGGACTCTTGTTTGCTCTACTTTTTATGCACTTTGCTTCTCCACTGGTATGTTCTAGTTAATTTACGAGCTTCAACAACAACATGTTTTTCTTCAATTACTCCAGTTTGTCTGTCACGACCCAATTTCCATACCCGGTCGTGATGGCGCCTCTCGTGAAGACAAGGCCAGCCAACTAACCCAAATCCTCTCATTAACAATTATTATACATAAATGAATAGAAAGTACAACTTAATGGCATTAATAACTGATATTTACCACCCAACACAGCCCTACAGGGGTGT
>MU777897.1:17989-31870 GCA_026770625.1 Nicotiana glauca
GAGTTCAAAAGATGAAGTCCGGTGCCGCGAACGCTGGAGGACGCCTTGCTCAGCTATAATAGTAATACCTTCAATCCGCTAATAACCCGCTACCGGGTGAACAATACCTGCAACTGCACGCGAGGTGTAGAGAGTAAAGTGAGTACTCCAACTCAGTGAGTAATAAGAGTAAATAATAACTGAGCTGCAAGAAATCACGTAAGAGCACTCCATCATGCAATATGGGACAACACAACCCTTTGAGAAAACAATAAATCCGTGAAAATCCTTTAGAAAATATATAGCTCAGTTAAAAACCTCTTTTGAAAATATCTTTTTCCCAAAAATCAACCAAATGAATGCATAATCAGATAGTGCAAGTCCGCACATAAGTCAGCCCCTCGGGCACAACACTCCATTAACAAATAACACCAGGGTATCTAGTAATAGTGCAAGAAATAGCATGGATGCCAATGATATCAGAGTGCTGAATGTCATGCCACGTAGTACAAACAGGAACCAATGCATGAATGCAATGCAATGCAATGCACATGACCGCTATGGCGCGCAGCCCGATCTGTTTGGGTACTCGCGCTCACTGTGGGGGTTCAGACTCCGGAGGGGCTCCTACAACCCAAGCACAATATCAATATCACACCGCCGTGGCGTGCAGCCCGATCCATCCTCAGTCCAGAAATGCACATATAACACTGCTGCGGTGCGCAGCCTGATCCATGCTTAGTCTAGAAATGCACATAAGCCACTTGGGCAATATAAAAATAACAGTTCTCAGTTCAAAACGTCAATAATATGTTGTTTAAGAAAAATGGTTGAGTTTACAAATTAGTATTAAAACCCTAGACCGAGATCAAATAGTGTGCACAAGTAATGCGAAAATAGTAATATCAATCCCTGAAGGGTTCACATAGTTGGCACGAAGCCCAAACATGGCAATCAGCCCAGATTATGATGATAACAAGTAGTTCAGTCAAATACGCGGTAAAATCAACAACCGGGACGGACCAAGTCACAATCCCCAACGATGCTCTACTCCACGCTCATATCCGGCATGCAAGTCACCTCAGTACAACACTATGATGTACAAATCTGGGGTTTCAAACCCTCAGAATATCATTTACAAGTATTACTCATCTCGAACCGGCGAAATCCCAAGCTTGCGACGCCTTTGCCCCTCAATTCGGCCTCCTCGCGCGTCGAATCTAACCAAAAGCAGAGCGAATACATCACACTATGCCAAAGGAACAATATCCAATCGAAAACAATCAAAATATTGCAAAAATCTCGAAACTAGCAAAACCCGAGCCCCGAGCCCGCTTCTCAAAAAATTGCAAAACTCACATTACCGGACTCCTCGTCTCGCCACGAGACCATACATACCAAGAACTCCCAAATCCGAGCTCAAATGACCTATCAATTCCCAATTTGAAATATCAAAAACTCAAGCCCTAGCTTTACCCATTTTTAATGAATTTCAACCAATTTCCATGTTAAATCTAACATAATCTCATGTAATTGGGCCAAAGAACTTACCTCTAATCATTCCTCCTTGAATCCCTCTTCAAAATCGCCTCAAAGTTCTCAAAGCTCGCTAAAAAATGGTGGAAAATACATAACCCTAGCGGATGAAATGTTTCAATAAAACCACTTTTATGACCAGCCCAGATTTCACTTCTGCGGAGAAAATGCCGCTTCTGCGACCTCCGCATCTGCGGTCCACGTCCGCTTCTGCAGACCTTCACTTGAGGCCCCCTACCGCTTCTGCGTTCCATATTTTGCATCAGCGGGACCGCCTATGCGGCCCGCCTTCCGCTTCTGTGGAATATCAAGAGAATGCCAAAACCGCTCCTGCGGTATAACTTCCGCTTATGCAGACCCGCTTATGCGGATAACTTTACGCTTCTGTGAAAATTGATCAACCTCAACCTCTTTCGCACCTGCGATGACATCTCCGCTTCCTCGCAACCGCATCTGCGGTCTCCTTTTCGTAGATGCGGAAACACCTGCTGCAACCAAACCTGCAATTTTTCCAACTTTAAATTCCTTCCGTTAGCCATTCGAAATCACCCCGAGGCCCCCTAGGACCTCAACCAAAGGCACTAACATATCCCAAAACATCATACGAACTTGTTCCAACCATCAAAACACACCGAACAACACTAAAATCATCAATTCTCATCGGATTCAAGCCTAAGTTCTTTAAAAACTTCCGAAACACGCATTCGATCAAAAACCCAACCAAAACACTTCCAAATGAGTTGAAACTTTACAGACATATCCAAAATTACCTAACGGAGCTACTGCAACTCTCGGAATTCCATTCCGACTCCCGGATCAAAATCTCACCTACCAACCGGAATTCGCCAAAATACTAACTTCGCCAATTCAAGCCTAATTCTACACCGGACCTCCAAAATCAATTCCGATCACACTCCTAAGTCACAAATCATCCCCCGAAGCTAACCAAATCACCGGAAATTACATCCGAGCCCTCTAATTCATAAGTCAACATCCGGTTAACTTTTCCAAACCAAGCCTTCCTGAAAGAGACTAAGTGTCTCATTTCCTATCAATACCAACCCAATTCAACTCTAACACAACCAATGTCGATAATGAAACATGAAGAAGCACTAAATGGGGGAAACAGAGCAGTAACACATGATACGATGGGTCGGGTCGTCACATCCTCCCCAACTTAAACTAACGCTCGTCCTCGAGCGTACCCAGAGTTGTGCTAGAAGCAACCCAATAGCTGAATGACCTTACCAAGCATATACCCGGGGTGATCTTTCGTCACCCTATATCGCATAGGTCCGATAACAAAGTATAGCTGAAATTTCACAGTCTATCTGAACCATAGAAATACCATTTTCACTTCAGAAACCATCAATACGATCACAACCTCACACCTATACTTCGAAAAAATTCCGAACCAGCTGTACTAAACCATACTTGCGACCTCAGGTGAAACCATACGACATACCACATAATCCAAACACTCAAAACAATGGCCTCTATTCACATCAGTTGCCTACGATAACCAGATACCGATAGAAAACCTCTTATTAGCTAAAGTATTATTCCATCACTTTCCTATACTGCCAACGATAAATAAAACACGCGATAAACCGTAACCATTCCTCAGATCACCCATACATGAAGCCACTCCCATTTTGACTAATACCCCCAATAGATTTCCGGGCTGAACCCCGATATTATCCTTCTAGCTAGCTGAGATCAAATCTGTTCGTATTCATTAATGACTCCAACGATCACCTCGAATCTAACACACCACTGTATGACACCTCAACACAGGCCTAAGCCACAACTTGCATAATACACGCACCAATGAGGAACGGTCTGAACATACTCAAATCATGACAAATGACTCAAACGAAAGAGTTGTAACTCAAGTCCATCAGTATCATCACAACACAAGGCTGAGACCCTGTCTCACATCATAGATATAGAACATCGAAACCTACCTCGAAAGGTCATAACTCCACGTAGCCTCGCTACAATGCACGATCCTACCCAACCACTGTTGCACCTGACACATCTCAAGTCGCTACGCTCAAAATCAACTGCCACGCACTATTTGATGTCTGAAACCAAGGCAATTCATTACACCCACGGTGACACAAATAACATACGATACGCAACCCGATAGGTCATAAAAATACTCCATTTACCGAGCAACACTCAATTACTCTTCCCGCTTGACTCTCTCTATAAATCCTCAATAGAACCACATCACATGTGTCCATATCCAACAAATCATAACGTCTCACAGCACAGAAAGCAACTCATAGATCTCCTTAGTTCACTAACAAGCTCAATAACAATAGAATCTACCTATCCCCCAACAATACATATCGGGGCCAACCAAGCCAATTCAAGCTATACACGTAGCCACATCGGCCTGCCAACGAACTCAATATCAAGAAGCCTGAAGCTTCTCCTTTCACTACTATAACTCCTGTCGGAGTCGTACGATACAGTGCCCGGCACCAAATAAATACCGCAATCCACAATCTCGCCCGGTGACATGCACGGCCACAAGAAACGCACCCGAAAAAGCCTCTCAATACCGGAACTGAATCAACGGTAGTAACCTTTGCACTGGCATCCGCCACGAAGGCCCAATTAAGAAAAGCAATCCTTCCCGACCGTCTGCTGATCTTTGGAATACAAACCACTCTGCTATAACATAATCTGATGTACCTCGCCACGCAACCTGTGGCATTTTTCGACATAGCCCATAACACAATTGTCTAGAATAACCCACACTGAGACAACCAGTCTACAGCTCAACATCATATCCAATATCTAACATACCAACAAAGAAATATCCACTCGGGCTTCCAAATCCCAATAGCCGCTAACGGTACCAACACATGCGCTCCACAACCACAACATAGTCTATACCTGAGAACTCCCAGTCTCCAACTCCATATAGCACACGAATCACTGTACCTAATCCCCGAATTCCACAGTATGAATACATATTACACCTCAAGTATCCAATCATCCCACGATAGATATTCTAAATTTCCCATGTGCCATCACACAAACTCAGATATCGGCAGTCGATTTAGCAAGAAAGTGCCGCAATACTACCGAAGTATCATCAGTCTAATCATATTACCCTTCTTCCGAGACATATACTCTCATCAAATCACTTCCAATTAGCAGTACCATTTCCTTGATTACCTGAGGCTACCCGTTGCCTAAGAATTTTATGAACTTCCTTTCAGAACTGAACTGTAACTCATCTAGCCAAGACCTTCCATCAATCCTATCTAGAAGAAAATAGTCACACATTCCATGCTTCGCATGCCCCAAGAAAATATATACATCTCCGAACCACGGTAAAGCCCAACAAGAACTCTCTCCCAATTCCATCTTCACGAGCTAAACTGTCAGGACTGAATCCTTCTATACTAACCGAGCTAAGCAAGCTGTCAGGACTCAAAAGTTTTGCTGCACAATACCTGTAAAAGCTCATTACCTCGAACACATACGAAGAATTAATCATACCCTCACCATACCGATTCGGTCTATTAACAAGTTATTTAGTCTATCAAATTTCCCTTCTGATTCATCATCAACTTGATATTCTTCCTTGCTGTAGCACCACAATACCTCAACCCACGTTTACCATACGAGACTCGAACATAAGACCACACTGTCTAAGACCCATAGGCCACTGAATACTCTCTCAACCGTTCCCAGAAATACCACATTCCAGAGTACTTTACCCCGAAGAACCTCCTGCGACCCTGAATTCGTTACCATTACTTCCCAGATACTGATACATAAAATCTCATAATTAACATGAAATACCACAAGTCTTGATCTTTTCTAATGGAAACACAGTCTCCAACCACATACACAACCTTACGACACCTGATCATCACATGTAGAACCATTTTCGAGAGTCATTCACTCTATTCAACTTGCATTTAGCCTGGTCAGCTAACAAAACCACATGTGCCTCATTGGCACTCTGACACCACCGCGTATGACCTCATCTCAATACAAACAAGCATCTTCCTTCTCTATACACTGGGCATTCTTTACCAGTAACAGCTCAAGACATCCTATTATTTTCACACATCTACGAAGCATCGTATAACCTTTATCAAATTTTTCCTTCACATGTGCCATCCTCGGTTCGATTTCTGCAACCAAAACTGATCCGCCAGCATACCTCGAGAAGGAACCAACATAGCGCATAACCATACAATCAGCTAATCAACAGCAACCTCCCCAACTTGGCTCGAAGCCATACATCAGGACACACTCAACAACTCATAACACTTTTACTCTAATGATGCCACAATACCATAGTGAGATGAAACTCAAATCATTTACAAGTTGTGAAAACACAGATCATCTAGTAATATAATCCTCTGCAAATCTCACCTTCATCCCCACATCAGCTGAGTCCACTCTCTTAAGCGACCCAAAATTTTTCAAATTACAACACGTACCTTTCAATTACACATGATATCTTCTAACGTACACATAAGGATCATACCACTTAAGAACACTCCGCAGGAGATATCTCACCTGCTTCGCCTCAATTTAGTATTTCAACATGCCTTCCACCATCACATACGTTACACAGTCCTCTAGTCTTCCTGAGTCTGAACTCATACCGCCGCGTGCGATGCACTTCACTTCCCAACTAGGAGATATGAAAATATCCTTCACGCGCCCAAAATTTGGCTACACATCGAATCACAACAGGACTCGAAAACTTAACAGTTCATCTATTATCCAACAGAATTCTTCGTCACTAATAAGTCATATAGATATATCTCACAGCACTAACATACTCATCACATGGATATCTAACCGCCATTCCGGCTAATAAGGACAATACTGAACATATAAGTTCAAAACATTTGCTCACACAATCAGCACCTCAGTGCTCAAGCCATAGGCAAAGATCCGGCCTCAAGTCCTCCAGACTGGCCCAACATACTCACAAAGATCACATCTCGCCACTTAATCGGGGGATCACAAACAATCAAGGCACATCTGACGCTGAGCGCTCACGTGTGCATACAGACGTATGGAAGGGATTTCAAGAGCTATATCTCAAGCTGAATAAAGTACGCACGATAAGAATTCCAAGAAAGTGAAGTTTCCTAAAGGTTCTGCAGCCTCTCGAGGATAAATACAGACGTCTCCGTACCGATCTGCGAGACTCTACTAAACCTGCTTATGACTCGTGAGACCTAGTAACCTAGGCTCTGATACCAACTTGTCACAACCCAATTTCCATACCCGATCGTGATGGCGTATCTCGTGAAGACAAGGCCAGCCAACTAACCCAAATCCTCTCATTAACAATTATTATACATAAATGAATAGAAAGTACAACTTAATGGCATTAATAACTGATATTTACCACCCAACACAGCCCTACCGGGGTGTTACAAGTCACGAGCATCTAAAGAAGACTGAACACCACAACAGGGCCAATAATATATCCAAAATAAAATCTGGAGTTCAAAAGATGAAGTCCGGTGCCGCGAACGCTGGCGGTCGCCTTGCTCAGCTACAATAGTAATACCTTCAATCCGCTAATAACCCGCTACCGGGTGAACAATACCTAAAATTGCACGCGAGGTGCATGGAGTAAAGTGAGTACTCCAACTCAGTGAGTAATAAGAGTAAATAATAACTGAGCGGCAAGAAATCACATAAGAGCACTCCATCATGCAATATGGGAGAGCACAACCCTTTGAGAAAACAGTAAATCCGTGAAAATCCTTTAGAAAATATCTAGCTCAGTTAAAAACCTCTTTTAAAAATATCCCTTTCCCAACAGTCAAGCAAATGAATGCATAATCAGATAGTGCAAGTCCCCACATAAGTCCGCCCCTCAGGCACAACACTCCATTAACAAATAACACCGGGGTATCTAGTAACAATGCAAGAAATAGCATGGATGCCAATGATATGAGAGTGCTGAATGTCACGCCACGTAGTAAAAACAGGAACCAATGCATGAATGCAATGCAATGCAATGCACATGACCGCTGCGGCGTGCAGCCCGATCCGTTTGGGTACCCGCGCTCACTGTGGGGGTTTAGACTCCGGAGGGGCTCTTACAGCCCAAGCATAATATCAATATCACACTGCTGCAACGTGAAACCCGATCCATCCTCAGTCCAGAAATGCACATATAACACTGCTACGGTGCGCATCCTGATCCATGCTCAATCTAGAAATGCACATAAGCCACTTGGGCAATATGAAAATAACGGTTCTCAGTTCAAAACGTCAATAACATGCTGTTTAAGTTCTCAAATCTTAGAGAAATGGCTGAATTTACAAATTAGTATTAAAACCCTAGACCGAGATCAAATAGTGTGCACAAGTAATGCGAAAACAGTAATATCAATCCCTGAAGGGTTCACATAGTTGGCACGAAGCCCAAATATGGCGATCAGCCCAGATTATGATAATAACAAGTAGTTCAGTCAAATACGCAGTAAAATCAATAATAGGGACGGACCAAGTCACAATACCCAACGGTGCTCTACCCCACGCTCATATCCGGCATGCAAGTCACCTCAATACAGCACTATGATGTGCAAATCCGGGGTTTCAAACCCTCAGAATATCATTTACAATTATTACTCACCTCGAACCGGCAAAATTCCAAGCTCGCGACGCCTTTGCCCCTCAATTCGGACTCCTCGCATGTCGAATATAACCAAAAGCAGAGTGAATACATCACACTTCCGCGCAACCGCATCTACGGTCTCCTTTCCGCAGATGCGGAAACACCTACTGCAACCAAACCTGCAATTTTTCCAACTTCAAATTCCTCCTGTTAGCCATTCGAAATCACCCCGAGAATCCTGGGACCTCAACCAAAGGCACTAACATATCCCAAAACATCATACGAATTTGTTCCAACCATCAAAACACACCGAACAACACTAAAATCATCAATTCTCATCGGATTCAAGCCTAAGTTCTTTAAAAACTTCCGAAACACGCATTCTATCAAAAACTCAACCAAAACACTTCCAAATGAGTTGAAACTTTATATACATATCCAAATTTACCTAACGGAGCCACTGCAACTCTCGGAATTCCATTCCGACCACAGGATCAAAATCTCACCTACCAACCGAAATTCGCCAAAATACTAACTTCGCCAATTCAAGCCTAATTCTACAACGGACCTCCAAATTCAATCCCGATCACGCTCCTAAGTCACAAATCATCCCCCGAAGCTAACCAAATCACCGAAAATCACATCCAAGCCCTCTAACTCATAAGTCAACATCCGGTTGACTTTTCCAAACCAAGCCTTCCTTAAAGAGACTAAGTGTCTCATTTCCTATCAATACCAACCCAATTCAACTCTAACACAACCAATGTCGATAATGAAACATGAAGAAGCAATAAATGGGGGAAATGGAGCAGTAACACATAAGACGATAGGTCGGGTCATCACATTGTCATTCCTGTCTACTTCTGTTCATGTTTCTTCAGTCAACATGTGTTTCTAGCATGTTGTAGTATGTTCCCTTTCCCTTGTAATTTAATGTTCATCTATGTGTGCATTCTTTCATTCGTGTATTATTTATTTGCTACCTTATGAGTCCCAAACACTCATAACCCCTTTATATGCTTTAAGTTATAGTTTAGAAACATGGCAATGTCTGAAATCATTGTCCATGGATATGAACTCCCCTATGGGCCCTAAGCTTTGTCAATTTCCCATCCCCATTCCCTTTTTGTGTGTGCTGAGTAACAGCCTTGGCATGCCAATATTTCTAGTTATTGTTCAGGCCGTGGCTTGACCTCCAGTAGGTCTTTACTCTCTAAATGCTTGATCAACATGTTTGGTCAGGGGTGTGCCAGTCTATTTTATGGCTGGGCATGACCACCGGCCTGCATGGGTAGCCCCTACCCCTTCTATTGCACTTACACTCATTCTTAGAATTTAAGTTCCGCCCCTCTTGCGTGAGCCTTTCCTTGGGACCCTTGAGCTCCCTCTGAACTTGGACACATAAGGGCTGGCCCTTCCACACAGCACAATTCAATTTCTGATTAACATCTTGGGTCTATGCACTGCCTGGGATTCCTGAAACCCCCTTGGATCTCTGAAACACCCTAGATGAGAGAAGGCTTGAAATTCTGGATCTCGGAAGTGGCTCAATCTCATATTATTAGGCATTAAGTCTGGATTAGGCTACTCGTATGTAGCTGAGGATTTTTTATGTTTCTTTTTAATTCCAGTTTATTTCTTTTGGGTTGTAATAACTTGTACAAACTCGGGGGACTTAGTAAAAGGGGGAATGGGATTTATTTTTATGCATCAAGGGTAGAGATCATGCCTATAGGGGTTTGTTATAATTTCTGCAATTTCACACCTAGAGATCATGCCTATAGGGGTTTGTTATTATTTCTTCAATTTCACACCTAGAAATCATGCCTATAGGGTAACTCTTAATTTTTGCAAACTCACACCTAGAAATCATGCCTATAGGGTTAACTTTTAATTTTTGCAAATACGCCTAGATATCATGCCTATAGGGTTAACTTTTAATTTCTGCAAACACACCTAGAAATCATTCCTATAGGGTTAACTCTTAACTTCTGCAAATATGCATAAATATATTGCCTATAGAATTAACTTCTAATTGTTCTATAAAATACAGTCTGTAGACTACTACATTCTGTATTTATAAACATCACTTGGCAAACAGTTTGTAGGTTCAATAATAAAAGTTGCATATAGATACCATGTTCATAGGACCTTTTGTTCACGTCTAAAAGGTGTCCAAATCAGTAAACGTATAGAAAGCATGCCTATAGGAAATCTCGAATCTGAATAAAGGTAATATTAATTGCTGAACTCGTAATGTCTTGTTAAAATTGGTAACCCCTTTTCAGTTTGCACCTTTTTTCTAAATTCAGTATATATCACGTCTAGCTCTAACCAACACTTAGATGATCAATCAGATTGGTTTTAGTCAACTGCATTCGAGTAAGCCTAATGTAGACTTTTCGCCTAAAAATATGAGTTTAACCAGTCCGCTCGTCGCTTTATTTAGTTAAGACCAAATCAATACGTGTAAGACATGCTAAACTCTATGAGTTCTGCTGGTTTATAGAGGCATATTTGAGCCCTGATTGCTTGTCTGCTTCCCCTCTATTTGAATTACATGTTTTTGGTTGACGCCTTAGCATTTTGTCCTTTGAAAACTTCTAAAAGCCCCAAACCCCTTTCCCTTTAGGATTAGTAGTCCATTTGCCTCCGGGACTGATAGGATTGGGACGGGTAATAGCATGCAGTAAGTAACGCTACCCTTCCGTGCTTTAATACCTTAACGGGGTGGGAAGGGTAGATACGGAGATGATGATTACACGATGACATTATGCATACAATTGAGTACCGGTGTTGTATGGATGATCCATGTGATATAAACCTAGGACCCCCTCCCTCTTTATTAGTTTGTTATTTTTCAAAACTTTAAAAGCTTTCCAATTTTCAACTTCCAATTCTTGTACTTCTTTTAAGTTGCTTGCATCAATTATTTGACCCCTTCCCTTTACTCGCATACCATTTCTTTGATTATAAAACTACTTCCTTCTAAATTTCAGCACTTTTTAAATCCTTTTGTGCTTCTTATTTGCAACTGTTATGTGAAGGTTTCCTCGTATTTGCAATGCTTGCTTGTCTACTTGTTGTTTGTATTTAAAGTCTCAATTATAGCATGGCCGGGAACCACACTAGTGGACCTTGAGGGGTGCCTAACACCTTCCCCTCGAGATAATTTCTAGCCCTTACCCAAACTCTGGTTTTCATCTCAAATTCTTTTCTTAAAGTGTCCTAATGCACTATAATCATTAGGTGGCGACTCTCCAAATCTAAAACCTAATTCCCAAACGGGAATAGAGTTGTCTTTCCTGAATGTCGTAAACCCGATTTCGCGAGAAAAAGGGGCGTCGACAGCATGGCGACTCTACTGGGGATGTTTAGGCTTTTACCATTGCATGCTATATATGACTTTATTGCCTTCTTTTATTGCTTTTGTTTAATGCTTTTATTTGAAACTGGCTTGTTTCTTTTGTTTCTTTTTCTTTAATTACTTTTATTTATCGCTTTTCCCGTCAATGTTGTTGTAATTTTGAGCAATCATTGTAAACTTTATCGTATGAACGTGAAAATACATGTCAATTTGTTTCATTCTTGTAAACTTCATCTTCAACATCATATTCCACTCGTGCCAAACAAATACTATAGCAACGCTTATAATGAGTAGTTGCGCTATTCCAATACTATCACCCCCTAAATTTGGCAAAGGCATATTTGTGGTAAAACCCGTCGATCAGCGGTGCAGTCGACGGTTCTGTGCCTTTCCCTCTTGAGTTGTCCACTCAAGGGTACCTGTCTAATACCTCAATAGAAACCTCACTCCGTTTAAACTGTACATGCATCATGTTCAAACCTAGCCGAGTCAGTTATGTTGTCCACATAATGACTCATTAAGATAGCCTTGTCCAAAGTCCACCGGGTTTCCTTGAAACCTAAATGGACACCTCTATGTTCTGTGCATTTATTTGGAGAACTAAAGTGCTTGCTATGCTAATTATTGGTTTAAATAGTCGAGTCCGCTGGGGGTAAGGGCCTAACGCTTTGTTTTGCAGAAAATGAGGTACGAAGTCCCCAGATTTGGCATGGTAACCAACATTCATCCAAGGCTGCTGAATTGGTGGAAAGACCTCCATTCTAGTGATCAGACACTCGTCCGCAAGTACTTAGGGAATTTGCCTTCTCTTCTAGAGATTCAGCCTAACAACAGAATCATAGAGGCTGCGACATTGTTCTGGGATAACGATAAGTCTGTGTTCCGCTTCGGGGACCTTGAAATAACTCCTTTACTTGAAGAAATAGGAGGTTTAGCTGGTATTCCTTGGGAGACTCCGGGTTTTCTTATGCTAGAAAATCGCAAAGGAAGGGGTTTCCTTAAGATGATGGGACTAAAGAAGAACCCAGAATTAACATGTTTGAAAGACTCTTACATCCCATTTGACTATCTATACGAGAGGTACGGCCATGGCAAATCATACCGTACCTATTCAGGTGAGTTCGCCATCACCTCATTAAGGCATGTCCATAGAAGGGTCTTCGTTTTTGTTCTGCTTTTTGGGAATGATGGTGTTCCCTATGAAGAAGGCTAGGATCCACACCAGACTGGCCATGGTAACCAAGACTTTGATGGAAAGGAATTGGTGGGCAGACTTTCAGCATAGTGCCCATGATCATTACTGAGATATACCGTGCCTTGGACAACTGTTAGCAAAAGGGCAGTCATTTTGAGGATTGCAACTTATTACTTCGGCTCTGACTCATGGAACACCTCCAGAAAGGGGAATACCGACAAGAGATCCTACGCAAAAATTGGGATGATCACATCGCCTTCCACCAGCCAAGGCATATGAATTATATGCCTAAAATGTTCACTCAGCCAGAGGACGGTAGAGGATGGGTAGAATTGTTTGAAAATCTGAAAAAAGACGAGGTACAATGGATGTTTGAATGGTTTCCCACGGATGAATTCATTGTTCGATCCCGAGATGCACCATTTCTCATACTAATTGCTTTGAGAGGAACTTATCCCTACGTTCCTATCCGAGCCATGAGGCAGGCTGGAAGAAAGCAAATCATACCAAGGGTCAACAAAATGAGTCACTTTAGGGCTGATTTCCAGGACGATGATAGCCCTCACAGGTGCCAAGCTCAGCATTTGTGGCACTGCAAACTCGTTTTAGGGAAAGAATCTATTGAGCCAGAAAATTATCACGTCGGTTGTGTGCCGCACTATTCGAGTTGGTTAGAAGACAATGTCATGGGTCAGCCAGGATTAATTCAAGGTCACGGAATTATCGACGAGCACGTTGAAGCACGGGTTAAGTATAATCAACTGCGCAAGAGAATTCAAGAGTGTGAAAGTGAGCACCGGGAAACACAAGAAGCCCATCAGAAGCTAATTGAGGAGTGGAAAGATATGGTTGTCAGCGCCAACAAGCGACTAGGGTATTTGGAGCGGGGTCTAGTTGTCACGCCCCAAAATTCGAGGAGCGCAACCGACGCTCAACCGAGTAAACCCGACCGAGCAAGCCTGTTAGGTCCCATTCTACCCAAACTAACTCATGAATAAATAGGAGATGGACTCCATTAATCAAATTCTATCAACATATATATTAACGATTTCCATTTCGTTTTCATTAGCAACTTCATTCGCCACTTTAAAGGTATTACAAGTTATATACATCATTGCCAAACATCAATATTTCTATTTTAATTTCCAATACCCGACACTACCCACAACCTGTCTA
>MU777897.1:38858-51226 GCA_026770625.1 Nicotiana glauca
AAGCCTGTTAGGTCTCATTCTACCCAAACTAACTCATGAATAAATAGGAGATGGACTCCATTAATCAAATTCTATCAACATATAATTAACGATTTCCATTTCATTTTCATTAGCAACTTCATTCGCCACTTTAAAGGTATTACAAGTTATATACATCATTGACAAACATCAATATTTCTATTTTAATTTTCAATTCCCGACACTACCCACAACCTGTCTACGGAGCCTCTAAATACAACTAAAGAGTAATATAGAAATGCTGACAACAAGGCTCCGGCTATCCCTTACACAAATACCAAAATAGACTCCGGAATAAAAGTGGCATGAGCCACGCAGGGCCCTGAGAGGAAAGGGGCTCACCAATACAACTGACGAAAAGTGGAGGAGGTGCTACTATCGGTGGACTGGAGTACCTGCTATAGAACCACCTACAATCATAACACGAATGTAGCGCCCCCGGTAAAAGGGACGTCAGTACATTTGAATTATACTGGTATGTATAACTAAACACCATTTTACTAGAAAGAACTATCAAACAGGTACAAGTAAATAACATGGGTATATCAAAGATGCAATTCATATAACCTTTCATACAATTTCCAAAAACTTAGATTAGAGCATTTCCGTCACATGTTCACCACTGTTCACAATACCACCTCCATCATGAGCGGAGTCCAGTCACGACCCGACCAGCTAGGTCACCTCATTGGAGGCATTACTCTCAATAAATATTTCATTTCCCCTTATTCAGAATTCAATACCGGCACATTACCACTATGTGTGCAGCATGGTATCCGATCACGACCCGATCGGCTAGGTCGCCTCTCCTAGGCATTACTCATTTCTCATTAGTCAACACCTCTGAATCTTTATTTCACACATATCATATTAATTCCTTGGCACCCAAGGCCACCATTATCACATCGTTTCTCTTTTCAATATTCATTTAACAAGTTGTGATCATAGACATATATACCATAAAATAATTCAAGTTGCAATAACAGGTAAGTGAGCACATAGCTAGCATGAATAATTCTTTGTTTCGATGTCGGCTTATAGCCCAAGTATTTCAACGCATAATTGTACTTTTTCATCCTTTTCTAACTATCAAGAACGGTACATTATTCACATTGAGGCACATCCTTCACGTATATGAATAGATAATTGCAAATCAATTAATGCATAATAACAATCAATACACTAACCAATTCAACTCTTACCATACTTTCATAAATGATAACGACGCTCAATTTCTAATAAAAGGGGGGTTTTAGCCATACATACCTTTCTTGAGATTTCCTTTAATTACTACGATATTCTGGAAATTCTAGAAACTTCAATCTATTTTGAGACATAGAAAAATTGAACACAAATTAGGAAGATATTCATAATTCTAGATCATTTGAGCATTTTATCAAATACTAGTTGGGCATCTTGATTTCAAATCCCCTTTTCAAGATTTTCTTCATTCCCTAACCCAATCTTTACTTATTTATGTTAAACAATCTTCCCATAAACCTAAGTTGTACATGCATGTATACATAATAGTATTACACCCAATAATCATACTTCAATACCCCATCTTATACTCCAAACTCGAAATTAAAACCTAGGGTATAGAATCTTACCTCTTGGATGAAGAACTTGTGATTGGCTTCTTTGATTCTTAAAGATTAATGCAAGATTTGGATGATTTAAATGTTGGGTTCCTCCTTCTCTCTCTAAAATGCTCTCACCTCTCTCTAAAATAAGTAGAAAATGACCCCAAATGAAGCCCCAAAGGCTATATATCAAAATAGGGTCGGGTTATAAAAATTAGAAAATTAACCCTCCGATGCGAAATATGCGATCGCAGAACGGACCGCAGAATAGGTATGCGGGCTGCAGATTCGTCGCAGAACACGTTGCCCAGAACTGAGCTGTTCTGCCTCATTCTGCGACCATTCTGCAATCGCAAAATGGATCTGTGGTCCGCAGAGTTTAATCTGTGATCGCAAAATTCAAGCAGAATCGCATTTTTCCAGCTTTTTGGAAATTTGATTATAACTTTGTGTAGGAATATCAAAATGACAAACGGTTTGAAGAGTTGGAAACTAGACTCAAAGACCTTTCATTTAATAGGTTATCCATCACCTAAAACCTTATAGATATTTAGATATGCTCGTTCAAAGTATGGACTAGTGCAAGATCATTGAGAATTTTAGCCTATTATGGACTTTTCCAATTTTTCTTAGACTTAGGCCTTTCCTTGGACCCCAAATTACTTACCATAATACTTATACACATATTTACCAAATCCAATGGATTTACACAATATTAATAGCACATAAAAATATTATAATAAGCCTACGTGACACCACGAAATCCTAAATTACTTAGCGAAAATTTCTGGGGTCTTACACTAGTAGAGCTGGAAGGGAAGTTCATCAAGAGAATTGAAGATTGTAAAAACGCTGAGGGAAATGCAGGCGGACATTTGGCCCGAGCTTATTTGTTGCTAGGACTACGAGAGCTGGTGAAGCTGTTCGAGGGAGACGAAGATGCCAAATCTGGGGAAGGTCCTTCTGGGACCAAGTAGTTAGGAGTCATTTTATTCTTTATTATAATGTAATAAGGCCAATGGACAATAGTAACATTTTACTTTCCATTATTTAGAGTCGTTTTGGATTCGTCTTATTTTCGTCAATAAAATGAGGCATTTAGCATTATAAGTTCTCCAAAGTTATTTGTCGCCAGGCCTACCTCGGGCACAATGAGGCACCAAAATTAGGACGCGATTTACATTTTTCGCACTTGTTTAAATATTGCAATATTTTTCCTCATGACCCGCACTAACTTGTTACCTTTTTTATTACTCCCCTCCCGAAAGGTTAGTTCGTGCATTCTGGCACCATCGTCATACTCCACCTCCTCCTCCTCCGAGTCCTATCCAAAACAAGAACAAAGGTAGAATGGGAGATCCAAGCGCCAGAAAGGAGATTGAAGTGCCTCAGGGTACCCCGGTTGCTAAGGAAACTGCTACCCAACTGGAGCAAAAGCTGTTGAAATTTCGAGAAGAGCTGGATTAGGTTCGAAATTTGGCAAACCTATCATTTTCCCTCACCGCTCCTGATGTCAACACCCAGAATCTCGTACCTCCACAAAACACCCCACAACCACAGATACAACCCACTCATACCCAATACTGCAACGCATGCCACACTCCCAACAACACTCCACTACTCATTCCCGATCCACTGAACACTACAAATGACTATCTCCACAACACTCCTATTTTTGTGGATATTGTACCCCACTACACCCAACTAATCTCAAATGTATCTGAATCTGATGACAAAGACTCCCTTATCAGGAACTTAGCGGCCGAACTCAAGAAATTAACCAGTCGAGTTCAGGGCGTGGAAGGTAACAAAGGTATTGAAGGGTTAAATTATGAAGACCTATGCATTCAGCCAGATGTTGAACTTTCGGAGGGGTACAAACCTCCCAAGTTTGAAATGTTTGATGGAACAGGAGATCCCAGAGTCCACCTGAGGACATATTATGATAAGCTGGTTGGAGTTGGAAGGGATGAGAACATCCGTATGAAGATCTTCATGAGAAGATTGAAGGGAGATGCTTTATCCTGGTACATCAGCCAGGTCCCCAAGAAATGGATGAGCTAGGTAGGCATGGCATCGGAATTCATGGATAGATTCTGATTCAATACAGAGAATGCACCGGATGTATTCTATATACAGAATTTGAAGAAGAAGCCCACCGAAACATTCCACGAGTATGCTACTCGTTGGAGGTCAGAAGCTGCAAAGGTCAGGCCGGCCCTAGAAGAAGAACAAATGAATAGATTCTTCATCCGGGCTCAGGATCCCCAATATTACAAGAGGTTGATGCTGATCGAGGGTCAAAAGTTCTCCGATATCATCAAATTTGGAGAAAGAATCGAATAGGGCATTAATAATAGTATGGTTACGAATCTTGAAGCATTGCAGGCCACCAATAAGGCTTTACAGACTGGTGGAACGTCCAAAAAGAAGGATGTAAGTGCCGTGATGGTCGCACAGGGAGCCAAATCACCACCAAAATACCACGCTTACCCGTCACCTCCACTTACATATCATCCTATCCCGAATTACCAAGCATCCGCACCCTCCTATCCACCTCCTGTTTACCAATCCTCTCCACCTCTCACATACCAACCCACTTCACCCAGATACTCTCAACCAGCACCTGTTTATCAAGCTTATAACGCTCAACCCTCTCACTACCAATCACCTCCCACCCGTCAAAATTTCCCTAGACCCAGGCCAAATTTTGACCGCAAACCTCCCAGACAATACAAAACCATCGCTGAACCAATTGACCAGCTATACGAGAGACTTAAAGTTGCTGGTTACGTCACTCCTATCCCAGCCAAAACTCCAGAAAATAAGACTTGTGTGTATCACTCTGGCATGAAGGGGCACACCCTTGACGAGTGCCGCTAATTGAAGGACAAGATTCAAACCCGGATCGACAATAAGGTCATAGTAGCAAAGGAGCCTACACCTAATGTTCGTAACAACCCTCTGCCTAACCACAAAGGTGGAGACATTCACATGATCGAGATCGAAGATGATTGGGACCCTAAAGGTTCGATAAGTTTGATTGCTGAGGGGGATGAACCAAAGAAACCGACGGTTACACTTAATTCAATTGTTGTGCAGAATCAGCCCTCCAGGGACGATGAAGTAAACATATTTATACCTCTCGAATTTGAAGCACCTCCTCCTGCAAAGGCGCCCGGGCCAATTGAGGTTAAATTTGGAGTTCCAAAGGCACCTGCACCCTTTGAAGTTGCTGTGTTACCATCGAGGGTGCCTATTCCTGTGGAAATGTCGGACATAATGCCGTTCCACTCAAATGCCATACCATGGGATTACACTGCCGAAGCTAGGAGGAAAGGGAAGACCAAGACAGGAGAAACAATTGCTGCGCAAGGAATGACCAGAATAGGAAGGGTTTACACCCCAGAACACTTAGTTAAGTCCAGTAAGAAAGCCCCAGGACGGCCTATTGAAATTGGGCCTGACGATCTTTGGAGGAAAATACAAGCTAAGGAGTACTCGGTCGTTGAACAGTTGAACAAAACACCAGCACAGATCTCTATCCTAGCTCTTCTACAGAGTTCTGACGCTCACAAGAATGCCCTGATGAAGATACTGAGTGAAGCTTATGTGCCCAGCAATATAACCGGGGGTGAAATGGCGAATATGGTGGGGCAAGTGCTGGAGAACCATAAAATAACCTTCCATAAAGATGAGTTGTTGCCAGAAGGATTGAGCCATAACAAGGCACTGCACATCACCGTGCAATGCGAAGATTATTTCATCACTAGAGTCCTGATCGATGGATGATCGAACCTCAACATCTATCCGCTGATAACTCTCAAAACATTGGGAAAAAGCCTGCACGAGATCAAAGATGGGGCTATCAATGTCAAGGCCTTCGATGGGTCCCAGAGATCTACTATCGGAGAAATCAGCCTATGCTTACAAATGGGGCCAACATGTTTCGACGTCGACTTCCAAGTAATAGACGTCCCAGAATCCTACAATCTGCTGTTAGGACGACACTGGATCCACGCTGCTGGAGCCGTAGCATCGACCCTGCATCAGGCAGTGAAGTTCGAATGGAATCACCAGGAAGTGATTATTCATGGCGATGGTAGTAACCCCATATATAGTCGCCAGACCATCCTAATGATCGGGGGCAGAAGGAGAATAGGCGGAGAAACATACCACCACATCTAAAGGGTCAACGCTGTAGATAAGGATAAGTGGTGGGATAGCAAGATCGAAAGTATCCTGAATTGGTGTGGGTACGAGCCTGGAAAGGGACTCGGTAAAAACCACCAGGGGATCACTAAGCCTATCAAACTAAAGAAGCATGGTACTACACTTGGCTTATGGTACGGTTACATTTGGGATGAATTCCAGAGCTGTTCGCCACCATGGCGCAGTCCCTACTATCCATTGGAGCTTCCGATACCTAGCATGTAGCAAATCTTCCAACCGACAGATACTATATATGGGTCAGAGGAAGATGAAGTGTTGGCAGCCATGAAGAATCTGTTTCTGGAGGATGATGATGTGGACTATTGTGTTCTTTTTGGGGAGGAAGGGGAGGAAGGCCCTTCCATACAAGCTGTGAACCGAGGAGACCGCATCAATAATTTGTCAATTAGGACCGTCAGGGCTCGGAAGGCTTTGGGGTAGCAAGTTTAAAAAAAACACCATGCATCTCATTTTTTAGTTTACTTTACTAGTTGATTTTCTTTCCGCATTGTCTTTAATTTCGAAAAAGAGCTCCGATGTTTCAAACAATTATGAATTTAATCAAAGCATTTCAGTTTATCATATATCTCGCTCTTATTATTTTCTCTATCATTTACTCTATTTTTACACAACATTACTATTACTTACTTTGATGATGAACCAACGATTATGACTTGCAACGAAACAACGCAACAAAAGGACATAGACTCATAAGAAGATGAAATACCTGAAGAGATCGTCAGAGAGGTTGAGAAATTTGAGAATAGACCTAAGTCTAACCTGGAAGAAACTGAGGTCGTTAATTTGGGAGATACAGAAAATGTCAAAGAAACTCGCATCAGTGTTCACCTGTAGCCATCAGAAAATGAAGAATATACGGAATATTTAGAGGAATACGAGGACATATTCGCCTGGTCATATGATGATATGACTGGTCTCAACACGTCCATTGTAGCTCACAAACTGCCAACAGATTCAACCTATCCGCCGGTAAAACAGAAGCTCAGGAAATTCAAGCCCGACATGAGTTTGAAAATCAAAGAAGAGGTTACTAAGCAAGTCAAAGCCAAGGTTCTTAGGGTAGTAGAGTATCTGACATGGTTAGCCAACATCGTGCCAGTACAAAAGAAGGATGGGAAGGTTAGAGTATGTGTCGACAACCGGGATCTTAACCGGGCTAGTCCCAAAGACGACTTCCCCTTGCCAAACATACACATTCTTATCGACAACTGTGCCAAGCATGAGTTGCAGTCTTTTATTGATTGTCATACAAGAAGCAGAGTTGGATAACACAGAATGGGTAAAAGGTCTCTACGAGCAGTTAGCCCTTATAGATGGAAAAAGGATGAATGCAGTTTGTCACGGTCAGTTGTATCAGAACAGAATGTCCAGAGTCTTCAACAAAAGAGTTAAGCCAAGGAAGTTTACACCGGGGTAGCTGGTGTTGAAGAAAATATTCCCACATCAAGATGAAGCCAAGGAAAAATTCTCTCCCAACTGGCAGGGTCCGTACATGGTTCACCGGGTTCTAACTAGAGGAGCCCTTATTCTTGCAGAAATGGACGGAGAAGTTTGGCCAAAGACGATCAACTCAGATGCAGTGAAACGATACTATGTGTAACCACTTATGACTCCCTTTATGATATAATTTGAACTACGTCTGACCTGATTCCTGTTTAAGAGGGGATACGTAGGCAGCCCTATGGGTTCGGTTACAATTTAATAAAAATTCCATTTCCCCCTGCTATTGGAACTGGGTCAGAATTTTGAGGAGGAACCTCAAAATTCCGAATTTACTTTTCAGCCACTCATCGCCAGGAATGCCACCTCAGAAACTAGGGCAGAATTTTGAGGAGGACCCTCAAAATTCCAAAGTTGATTTTTCAGCAGTCCAGCGCAACTGTCAAAAGTGCCAGCCTAGTAAACTAGGGCAGAATTTTGAGGAGGAACCTCAAAATTCCGGAGCAAGAGAGGTTGCAATGTCTTGAACCTCGTCCAGTCGTTGGTTCATCTAAAAGAAAACTATTTTCTACTTATGTTATATCTACTAAATCATGCATAATTATTGTTCGAATTGCTGCTGTTTAGCAATGCTACCCCAATGATACGCAACGCCGTAAGCCAGGGGAAAACGAATTAAGCTTTTCCCCTTACAAAACTCACGATTTTTCTTTGGATGCAAGCACTCCACTTACAATATCGTCAGGTATATTTATGTACGCATACTTTCTCAAGAATGCAACTTCTCAGAATCATCATTTGTTCGTAATTGTTATCCGCACACAACCTCTCTGACAGTCACGACATGGTGATCAGCAATCAACTAAGAAATCTCACTACTATCCGTCCTTTTATTTTCTGGCATTGCATAAGGCTACCTTTCTGCCTTCTGAGACTAAGCGTTGTCTCCATCTGCATTTTGCATAAGGCTACATTTCTGCCTTCCCAGACTAAGCGTTGTCTCTATCTGCATTCTGCATAAGGCTAGCTTTATGCCTTTTGAGACTAAGCGTTGCCTCCATCTGCATTCTGCATTGCATAAGGCTACCTTTTTGCCTTCCGAGGTTAAGCTCTACCTCCACCTGCATGGCTGAAATACCGCCACCTCCACCTGCATCGACTGAAATAATATTCCCACATCGAGACTAAGCACTATCTCCATCTGCATTAGCTGTATAAGGCTATCTTTCTGCCTTCTGAGACTAAGCATTGTCTCCATCTGCATTTTACATTACATAAGGCTACCGTTCTGCCTTTCGAGACTAAGCATTATCTCCATCTACAGTAACTGCATAAGGCTATTTTTCTGCCTTCCGAGACTAAGCGTTGTCTCCATCTGCATTTTGCATTGCATAAGGCTACTTTTCTACCTTTCGAGACTAAGCACTGTCTCTATCTGCATTATCTGCATAAGGCTATCTTTCTGCCTTCCGAGACTAAGCACTGTCTCCATCCTGCATTATCTGCATAAGGCTACCTTTCTGCCTTCCGAGGTTAAGCTCTACCTCCATTCGCATGGCTGAAATACCGCCACTTTATCTTTCTTGCATGGCTGAAATACCGCCACTTTATCTTTCTTGCATGGCTAAAATATTGCCACCTCACATCTTGTAATCGGCTGAAATATCGCCAAACTTTATTTAAATTCTACATCGACTGAAAGATCGCCAGTTCATCTCCATCATCATCTATAATTATGCTTTCTGTCAGCTAAAATATCGCCATTTTACCTTTTACATCGGCTGAAACATCGCCTGTTTTATTTAAATTTCAGTCGGCTGAAATATCGCCATTTACATTCTTTGCATCGACTGAAATATCGCCATTTTACGCTTTTGCATCAGCTAAAATACCGCCAAATCTTGCATTTCATCGGCTAAAACACCGCCAAACTGTCCGAGGGTGTCATTGTTTGGAGGCATCATCTTCATAGCCCGAGAACACCATGCCATGGCCCGAGGACCCCACCTTATATCCTGCATATCATTTTTCAAAGGCGTCATGGTTCAGAGGCACCATTAGCATAGCCCGAGAACAACATTTCATAGCCTGCGAATCCTTTAATTTTGCGCTTCATGGCCCAGGACATCATGGTCCGAGGATGTTATCCTAACCGTCTAAAGACAACATTCATGGTCCAATGGGAACTTGCATCACGTTTAGTTTATGCACAATATACGCCTGTATTACTTACTTGCAAGTATACCGGCTAGCAAGTACCGTCTCAGCAGGAGCGATCCCGCTCCGGTCCCCACCGCCGATCAAGTTTCAAATACCTCTTGCCCCCTAAACATCGTGCCCGTCTCTTTCGAATCTCCATCGGCATGTTCTGTCAATGGTTCCTGAACTACATACGGCCTGATTCCTCTAAAACCAGGGATATGTAGGCAGCTTAGAAACTAGAGCTCGGTCAAATTCTTTTAAAATCACCGCTTCTGATCAAAATTGGCCATCATATCTTTACCCGACAACTCTTTTATCCTTCCCGGGTAAAGAGGGGCAGCTGTTGATACCCAATTTTTCCTTAAGTATTTTTATATCCAAAATACTTCCAAAATAGCATATTTGTGCATATATAAGCACACCCAAGAGTTTTGGCATTTTTAACGATTTTTAAAACCAATTTATTGCCTATTTTAATACAACAAAATCCAATAATTATTCCCAAAATTATCATTTTGGTGAATAATTTATTTTATTCTCACATTTACACCAAAATATAATTAAGGCAATTTTTGCATATTTTTACAAATTCGTTTGTTATTCTTAAAGCTAAATTGCATATAATTACAATTATAGTCTATCTTGTAATTTATAGCATTTTATGTTTATAAAATTAATTCCACTATTTTTATATTAATATCTATATAATAGTCATTTACCCAGTACTCTTAGTTTACTTTTAAAATCTGTATTACTATTTTATAAAAAATTTAAAGGAAAAATTGGCTATTTACGATTTGGCCTCAATTGCATTTCAATTATAGCCAATTTGACAACCCCAATAAACCCAATTTCAAAACCCATATTACCCAACCCAATTTCAAATTAACCCGACCCTGACCCATTTATCCGATCCGCCCGGCTTCCCATTCAATCTAGGCCGTTGATCTAAATGATCAACGACCACATTTCACTCTTCCCTTTTTAATTTACCAAACCCACCCTAACCCTAATCATTTATCACCAAATGCTGCCCTCAAATTCCTCTTCTCTCTCAACTCTCTCTGAAGCCCTCATGAACCCTAGCCGCCGCCTTTCAATCCCGCCCTAATCCATGGCCTCCCACGACCATTGGAGATGTGTAATGGCCCCTCGTGGCTCCTGGGTGTTCGCTTCTATGGTTTCACGGCCAAATCTCGAAGGAAGTTGGCAGTCATTGCCTGACTTCCATTCATGACCTTTCTCCAGTCGTCCCTGACTTTTCTCCGGCCAGCCATGGCCGTTCGAGTCAAATCCTTGGCGCTCCTGGTTAGATCGTTAATTTCCAATGCCTTTCTCACCTTTCTGTGTTCTTCGAAACCCTAATCTTTGGGATTTTTGATTTTTCTTTCAGATCTGCTTTAGATCTGTATTTGCCATGAATGTTTGTGTGTTCTCGAAATTTCTTCAACTTGTCTTGCAAAAACGACCCTTCATTAGGGTTTTTCCTTTAAGTTTTTCAAAAGATCTCTGATTTTTAACATATTTATGTTTTGGCTATGATTTGTTCATGTTTATTCTTCTATCTGTTTCAGCATGTTAAAAACCCTAATTCCTTTTTAGTTTATCCGAGTTCTGAAAGTTGTTTATTTAAATGTGCATTTGCTCTTTGTTGCTGATTCTTTCTTCCTCATTTAATTTGTTTAATTTTGAGTTCATACCATCTTGCAAAACCTGGTTATTGTTAAAGCCCTAATTTTCTTTAGAAGTTTTCTCACTTGTTCCTACTCCGAGACCCTTTACTTGCTTCTATGTCTTCTTCACTGTTTGACCTGCTTGACTATTGTGATTCGAATATTTTCTTACTACTGAACCCTAGCTTACCCTTACTGCCATTGTATGTTTGTGTTGCTTCTTTTTGTCAACTCGTTTAACATTGCATGCTTGTTCATTCCTTGCTATTTATATAGTGAAGTGTAGAACCATATTCCTTTCTTTTTTGATCTTGATTCCTTTGATCATGTGACTAATTGCAAAAGGTTTTCTTACGAGGCCCTAATTTTTACTCATCTGTATAAATTAATTGATGCACTTCCTTTATTGTGATGCTTTACCTTGCTGAATCCTTTCCCAAAAATAAGCCTATTTCATACTTAGACTCAATTATTCACTTCATGCTTTTACTACCCTTTTTATGGCAATAATCAATCTGCCCCCAAACTGATTTTCTTTCCTTAATTAGGTCTGCCGATACCCGTTAAGCAGTGTTTCTTTAAATAAAGGGGAAATACTTGGATTAATCGATTCTGAATAGTGATTGTTTCCATGTTTGTGTTTTAATTTTACTTATTCCCTTATTTCTCACTCGTTTTCAAAAACTATAAATACTCCCCTCCCTTTTCTTTGAACACACACGAACACAGACGAACAACCTGAATTCAAAAATCACTCTTACACTCAAAAAACTCTCTTTCTTCACTGCTACTTGTGTTGTTGCTTTGTCTAGCCGGTTGGAAGCCAAGGCTAGACTGTGAACTCTTGTTTGCTCTACTTTTTCTACACTTTGCTTCTCCACTAGTATGTTCTAGTTAATTTACAAGTTTCAACAACAACATTTTTTTCTTCAATTACTCCAGTTTGTCATTCCTATCTACTTTTGTTCATGTTTCTTCAGTCAACATGTGTTTTTAGCATGTTGTAGTATTTTCCCTTTCCCTTGTAATTTAATGTTCATCTAAGTGTGCATTCTGTCATTCGTGTATTATTTATTTGCATCCTTATGAATCCCAAACCCTCATATCCCCTTTATATGCTTTAAGTTATGGTTCATAAACATGCCAATGTCTGAAATCATTGTCCATGGATATGAACTGGACCCTTTGGGCCCTAAGCTTTGTCAATTTCCCATCCCCA
>MU777906.1:5922-27242 GCA_026770625.1 Nicotiana glauca
CCCCCCCCCCCCTCTCAAAAATAAATTTTACCCTTTTTTGTATTTTTAATTTTTTACTTTTTTTCGTTTTTCTGCACCACCCATCCACCACCGCCAAAATTTTTTTCAACTTACACATAAGGTAAAATGTTTTTTTTATGCAATATGAGTAGGAGTGGGCACAGTTTGCGCAAACCCGAAATTCGAATTTTTTAGATTTTTGGTTTGAATTTTCGGATTACGGATTGGATTTTGAATTTAATTTTTAAATTTTTTGGATTTCGTGTTGGATGTTGGATTTGGTACTTTGGATTTTTGGATATCCGAAAATCCGAAAATTTTATACTTTATATTTAGTCCATTATCTATATGCCAATAATAATAAGTTAAATACCCTAGCCATTAGATATTATTTCCTATATGGAATATTAATTACTAAGTTATTGTAAGAATACTTCTATTTAGACATGATTTACTGTTACTACTTCTTAATTATCGGCCGCATTAATGTCTCAGTTGTATTTTCTTGATAGTAATTTCATTACTTGAATACTTTATTTGGATGATTATCGTGAGAATGAGTAACTTTTCAAGCAATTTAATATGAGTACTTCATTTAGATATTTATTTTTGTAAAAAGAAGAAACATGACAACTTATAACCTCAAAATCGAAAATCCAAAATATCCAACCCGATTAATCTGAAATCGAACTTAAAAAATCTGATCCAATCCGAGCTTATTTGGATTGGATTTTGAATTGTCATTTCTTCAATCCGAAAACTGAAATTTTATATTTAATCCGAACTGCCCGAACGTCCACCCCTAAATATGAGCATGGTTCTAAAATATGGGTCAAGTTGGGCGGGTTGGGTTATGACCCATAGTTTCTCCCATCTTGACCCAGCCCATCTTAGCCCAAGTAGACTTTGGGCTGGATTGGACAATGACCCATTTATTGACCTAACCCGTTTTAACCCGCCCAAATTAAACAAAATCCGCTCATTTGCTACCCCTACGTCCAAACAAGCTGTAAATGAACAAATCTTGTGAATGGGGTCACTTCCTACTTTTTCACTTGGTTGTCGCATATATCATCTTATGCTATTGAATTATAAGAAAACACATGAAATCTTTTTCAAAGTTCACTAACAAGTTGTAAAAAGGTTCCATGAATTTCAATTTGAGGTTCACTAATTCTGATGTCACAATACCTGCCATGTGTGTGCAATTGGTTCAGTGGTAAGCACAAGTGGACGACTCGTTTGACTAGACAACCATTCACCAGAAAGCCCAGAATGTCCTGTACAAGTGGTTTCATTAATTTAAGTTTATAGAATATGGTAAAAAAACTGGTCCAAGAGAAAATCCACGTCATCTAATTTTGATTCACCAATTTGCCACGTCGGATCTGTGGGCTCGGTCAAGCTTGGCTGAAGAATCAGAGAATATCCACCGCACTTAAGAAATTATGCTTTTGGTGTATGCGAATATCCGCTCTCGTAGCCATCCACTGACCCCACTCACCCCGAGCTTTTTGATTTTAATTCCTTTCGATGCCGGCTGATCCAATGACAAAAATACCCCTTTATTTTATTGGAATTGCAGTGGAGCCACTGTGGTAACTTCTATTAAGATGGTGACGAATTAACAGAAATGCCCTTGCCGTCATCAATAAACATACACGTTTAGGTAAATGTCTGCTAACCGCAATATATAATTAAATGGATATCGTATACGGTACAAATTGGGGTTATCCGATTTCATTCTTTGGTCAAGATAAGAATATCACGTCAAAGGGTTGAGTCCAGACCGAGGTAGACATCGATTGCGACCAGAGAGACAAACTTCGAGTGACATCGACATAGCTTGATAACAGAAAATGCGAGATATTCGCGATTGGTCGAAGATCGTGGCGTGAATCTCGAAAATCGATCAATCTCCAACGGTTAATTACATGTTAATATGATTTCATACTATCATTAGAAGTGTACTTTATTTAGGTCTCCTATATTATATATAGAGGGATCTCATTCATTTGTAATGATCATTATTTATTCACAAGAATATATACAATCATTACTTTTCTGCTATTTCACTTATTATTCATCAGAGTTGCATTATCATTTACTATTATTACTATCCCACCTCGAGACTATCCCAAGTCGAGGTCGACACCTGGCTAGCATACTGGTTTGATTTATTTTATTCTCTAATTTATTCATTTACTTTCTTGCTTATCAATTGGTATTGGATGAAATCACATATACTTAAAACCACAATATAAGTTAAATTGTTATCTGAATTTGAGGGTAAACAGTTTTGCGCCCATCGTGGGGCTAAGGATAATACTGATTGTTCAGTGCTGATTCTAATAACACACATTATTTTACACTTGTTCTTGTCAAGTATCTTTGCTCTCAGGTTAAAACATGTCAAACTCACAAAACACACCCGCACATAGTAAATATGGTCTCGGGTTTCACGAGGAAAATGACAATCTAATTGCTCCAAGAGCCGAGGTGGCACATGTTAATCTCGGGGGAGCACCGATTGCTAATTCAGTCGATGTTAGTTCGCACGTTGCTTTAAATGCGAACCTAGGTGCGGACCCCGAAGGGAGTGTACGCAGAGAAGGCCAATTTGGTAGCCAATGTACACAGAGTAGAGGAGACAGA
Organism: Nicotiana glauca; assembly: GCA_026770625.1. NCBI lineage: Eukaryota > Viridiplantae > Streptophyta > Magnoliopsida > Solanales > Solanaceae > Nicotiana > Nicotiana glauca. The sequence goes on from MU777906.1 coordinate 8,578, forward strand.
GGAGTTAGTCTCCAGGTGATATTCGAGATGCTACAGGCTCAACAATATGCTATTGCTTAGTTACAAAATCAACATAGAACTTCGAGCGGGGTCGAGCCAGAAATCACTCGCCATACTGAGCCAGTGCTAGAAAGGTCGAATGTTAATGAATCGGGGACTGATCCTACAATAATGAAAATGCTCGAGTAGATCACCAAAAAAATTGAGTCGGGAGAGAAGAAAATCGAAGGTAATGATAAAAAAATGGAAACGTACAATTCCCGAGTTGATCAGATACTAGGGGAACCACCAATCTTGAAAGGAATGGATTCGGAAAATTTGTACAAAAGTCGTTCCCTTCGAGTGCGACTCAGAAACCCATTCCAAAGAAGTTTCGTATGTCGGACATACCTAAATACATTGGGACCACCAACCCCAACGAGCATGTCACCTCCTACATATGTGCCATGAAGGGTAACGATTTGGAAGACGATGAGATCGAATCTTTTTTATTGAATAAGTTCGGGGAAACCCTATCGACGAGAGCAATGATTTGGTACCACAATCTACCACCAAATTCCATCGACTCATTTGCCATGTTGGCAGACTCTTTTGTAAAGGCACATGCCGGATCCATAAAGGTTGCGACAAGGAAAATCGGACCTTTTCAAAGTATTACAGAGGGATAATGAAATGTTAAGAAAGTTTGTATCCCGATTTCAAATGGAACGCATGGAATTGCCACCGGTCACAAACGATTGGGTCGTCCAAGCTTTCACTCAGGGATTGAATGAACGAAGTTCGATAGCATCATATCAGCTGAAGAAAAATCTAATCGAATATCCGACAGCAACTTGGGCAGATATACACAATCGGTATCAATCGAAGATCAGGGTCGAGGATGACCAATTAGGAGCTCCTTCCAGTTCAGTACACCCGAACATGTCAGCCGCCAAAAATCAGAGGGACATCGATAGAGAGCCAAGATCAAACAAAGACCGATATCAACCTTACAACTCAGATCGTAGGAACAGTGGTCTAGGATGTAATCATTCCCGGAACAATCAGAGAAGAGATCAAGGATAGAATTCTTGGGTACTCATGAGCAAAAATGGTTTTGACAAGTATGTCGACCCCTAGAGGTAACTCCATTATCGGAGTACAATTTTAGTGTCGATGCATCAGGTATTGTATCAACAATTGGAAGAATCAAAGACACCAGATGGTCTAGGCCCATATAAACTGATCCTTCTCAAAGGAACCCCAATCTGATGTGTAAATATCATGGAACGCATGGTCACAAGACCGAGGATTGAAATAAATTGAGATAGAAGGTAGCCCGTTTATTTAATACGGGACACCTTCGAGAATTCCTAAGTGATCGAGCCAAGAATTATTTCAAGGAAAGGGACGCCAATAAGAAAATTGAACAGGAAGAGCCACAACATGATCATATGATCGTCGAAGGGGTCAATATTCCATAAGGGCCTGTGTTCAAATGCACTAAGGTATCAATCACTAGGGAGAAACAGACCCGAGACTATGTGTTAGAAGGCACCGTATCACTCAACGACGATGCAGCAGAAGAAATTTCTCAACCTCACAACGACGCTATGGTAATCTCTATCTTATTAAATAAAGTTCAAATTAAGATTGTTTTAATGGATTCAGGTAGCTCATCAAATATCACCCGATCGAGATTCGTGGAGAAACTCAGCCTACAAGATCAGATCGTGCTCGCAGCTCGGGTCTTGAACAGTTTCAATATGTCCAGTGAAAGGAGAGATTATCCTACTGGTGAACGTGGCTGGAACTATCTAAGATACCAAGTTTCATGTGATCGAGGGCGACATGAGGTACAAAGCCCTACTCGGGAGTCCTTGGATCCATAACATAAGGGCAGTCCCGTCGACTCTCTACCAAATGATGAAATTCCCGATGTCAGACGGGGTAAAAATAGTGTACGAAGAGCAGCATGATGCAAAAGAAATGTTCGCGTTCGATGAGGTAATACTGATTTTGGCGCTATCAACATCGAAATGATCGGGCATCAAAGGTAAATAGGAACCCAAATAGCAATCACCGCCACCGGCCTCGACCGAATCGGAGAAGCATGAAATGGAAGAGGAAGAGGAAGAGGAAGATTTTTTGACCCCTCGAACTTTGGTTGTTCCCGAAGATTACGACACCACCAATGAACTGTCGAAGAACTGGAATAGGCTATATTGATCGAGAACCTACTCGAGCGAAAGGTATACGTGGGAACGGTTTTAACCCCCGAACTCAGGAAAAAGCTTATTCATTTTCTTATTGTTAACATAGATTGTTTTTCCTGGTCCCACTTAGACATGAAGGGATCACGCCGGAAATAGCAATTCATCGACTAAGCCTGGACCCGAAGTTCAGACCGGTGAAGCAAAAGAGAAGGCCTCAATTCGAGGTAAAGCTTGTATTCATAACGGACGAGGTAACTAAACTTCTCAAAATAGGGTCCATTTGGGAAGAAAAGTACCCCGAATGGTTATCTAATGTAGCCATAGTTCCTAAAAAAGTGAATAAACTTAGGATATGTGTAGATTATAAAGATTTAAACAAGGCATGTCCCAAATATTCTTTCCACTGCCTAACACCGATCGCATGATCGACGCCAAGGCTGGCCATGAGATCCTTAGTTTTTTTGATGCCTATTCCGGGTACAATCAAATTTAAATGAACCCGGAAGACCAAGAAAAGACTTCATTCATCACCAAGTATGGTACATATTGTTATAATGTAATGCCCTTCGGGCTAAAAAATACAGGAGCTACCTACACTTAGTAAATAAAATGTTCGAAGAACAGATAGGTAAATAAATGGAAGTATATATTGATGACATGCTAGTTAAGTCCTTGCAAGTAGAGGACCATTTGGCACATTTACAGGAAACATTCAAGATATTGAGAAAATACAACATGAAGCTCAACCCCGAGAAATGCATTTTCAGGTTCGGTTCGATAAAGTTCCTTGACTTCATAGTGTCAAATTGGGGAATCGAGATCAACCCTGATAAATTCAAGGCTATCCAAGACATCACCGTTTTGGACAACGTTAAAGCCGTGCAAAAACTGACAGGGCGGATAACTGCCTTAGGCCGATTCATATCGAGATAATCGGATCTGAGTCATATATTCTTCTCTCTACTAAAAAAGAAGAATGGTTTTGCCTGGATCCTGGAATGCCAACATGCGTTAGAAGAATTGAAGTGATACCTCTCAATCCAACCATTGCTTTATACTCCAAAGGTAGATAAAAAACTCTACTTATACTTGGCAGTCTCGGAGATCACGGTAAGTGGTGTCCTAGTTCGAGAAGAGCAAGGTACGCAATTTCCTGTTTATTATGTAAGTCGAACTCTAGGAGAAATACAAAATAGATATCCACACTTAGAAATTGGCACTTGCGTTGATAGGCGCCTCTAGGAAGCTAAAACCGTATTTTCTATGTCACCCCATATGTGTACTAACCACTTACCTACTTCGTAATGTTTTGCTTAAGCCCGAGCTATCGAGCCGATTGGCCAAATGGGTTGTCAAACTCAGTGGGTACGATATAGAATATCAACCCTGAATGGACATCAAGTCTCAAATTTTAGTGAACTTCGTGGCTGATTTCACTCCAACCCTCGTACCCGAAGTCGAGAAGAAACTCTTGTTAAAATTAGGTACATCATCAAGGGTGTGGACCCTTTTCACAGAAGGTGCCTCAAATGTGAAGGGTTCGGACTAGGCATCCTTTTGAAGCCGCCCATAGGAAACACTATTAGACAATCCATCAAAATTCTAAGTTGACTAACAATAAGCTCAAGTACGAGGACATGATTGCAGGTCTCGAACTACCTAAAAGCTTGGGGGCGGAAGTCATTGAAGCCAAGGTCGACTCTATGCTGGTAGTAAACCAAGTAAACAAAACCTTCAAGAAGATATAATGTAAAGGTATTTGGACAAACTACATGTGACTTTGAACCGTTTTAATGAATGGAACTTGCAACATGTAACTCGCGAGCAGAACAGTAAAGTCGATGCTCTTGCAAATTTGGGGTCATCAGTCGAGGAGGACAAAATCAGCTCGGGGACTATCGTTCAACTCTCGATTTCAGTGATTGAAGAAGGTCACGCTGAGATAAAATACACAAGCTTAACTTTGTATTGGAGGAATAAGTATATCGAGTACTTGAAATACGGAAAGTTCCCATCGGACCCTAAAGAATCGAGAGCCCTATGAACAAAAGTTGCTCGATTCACATTGGCAGAAGATGGAACATTGTACAAGAGGATGTTCGATGGACCATTCGCAGTATGTTTGGGACCAAAGGACACCGATTATGTTCTATAAGAAGTCCATGAAGGTACTTATGGGAACCACTCCGGTGCCGAATCACTAGTTCATAAGGTCATCAAAGAAGGATACAATTGGGATAGTATGGGAAAAGACACTAAGGAGTTTCTTCAAAAATGTGATAAAGTCCAAAGGTATTCACCAATGATCCATCAGCCGGTAAAAAACTTCATTTGGTCTTATCCGATGGCCATTCATGAATGGGGGATGGATATCATCGACACTCTGCCATCAGCTCCAGGTAAAGCTAAATTTATTTTGTTTATGACTACTTTTCTAAATGGGTGGAAGCACAGGACTTCGAGAAAGTCAGAGAAAAAGAAGTTATAGACTTCATCTGGGATCATATAATATGTCGATTCAAGATACCTGCCGAAATCGTATGCAACAATAGAAACCAATTCATCTGCAGCTAGGTAACGAAGTTTCTCGAAGAACATAAAACAAAAAGGATCTTATCAAAACCATCTCATTCAACACCATATCATCCAAGTAGAAACGAACAGGCCGAGTGAACGAACAAAACTATCATTCAGAAAATAAAGAAAAGGTTGAACGACGCCAAGGGAAAATGGAGAGAAATTCTACCCGAGGTCCTTTGGGCATATCGAACAACATCGAAGTCCAGTACGGGGGCAACCCCGTTCTCCTTAGTATATGGTTCTGAAGCCTTGATTCCAATCGAAGTCGGGGAACCTAGAGCCAGATTTTGACATATAATGGAAGAATCAAATTACGAGGCTATGAATACTAGCCTAGAACTATTGGATGAAAAACGAGATGCCGCACTCGTTCGGATGGCTGCACAAAAGCAAAGAATCGCGAGATATTATAATAGAAGAACCAACCTTCGCCACTTCAGAATCGAGGACTTAGTCTTAAGGAAAGTCACCATCAACACTCGAGACCCTAATGAAGGAAAACTCAGCCTAAATTGGGAAGGACCCTATCAAGTCCTCGATATCGTTAGGAAGGGATCTTACAAACTTGGCACAATGGAGGGTGAACAATTGCCAAACAATTGAAATATATCACTCCTCAAAAGATATTATTGCTAAGGTATGAATTTCTCCCTTTTCATTTGTATTCAATACTAAATTATGGTAGGTGTTCGATCGAATACGTCAAGAATCTCTTCAACACGAGGACCTTAGATTTTAAAGCGCGCGCTGCACTCTTTTTTTCTTAGATCGGTTTTTATACCAAATGGGTTTTTCCGACAAGGTTTTTAACGAGGCAACAATTATATGTGCTACATGGGGACAATTCAACAGTATCCGGGGCTTCTCTACATACAACCTCGAATACTGGGGGGGCATCACCCTCGGATGATTTCTTTTTAAGGGAAAATACTTCGTGTCAAAAGGGCCTCGATAGGGACTCTTTTTAATGCTCCAAACAGTCGAACAAACCGTGCCCATGTAGATTAATCGAGCCCCTCCCATGGAAAAACATATACGCATGTATAAATTATTCAAAGAAGCATTTTTCCTTATCAAATATCTTGTGCCCCAAAGAAAATTTTCTACTATACAAGCTCCATGCTTATGATTTTTGTAAAAATGGCTCAAGGGCCGAGTACAACTATCATATGGCTCTAGGGCCAAGCATAAATACATTTCGAATGATCAACCCCGCTTACTCAGGGGCTGCCATCGAAAATCAACATGTTTGAATTATCTAAGACCTCAAAGAGGCACCCCTCAATTTGTAGGCCAAGGCCATCATTCTCGGGGACTAACACTTTGAACAAGTTTGAAGTGTCGATGGGAAAGTAAGACCAAGAATCACACCCAAAGGCTACAGCTAAACTAACGCAGCTCGGAGACGTCCGAACCTCGCAATAAAAACAGGCCTTCGAATTCTCCAGAAACCAGTTAAAAAAGGCTACCCTCGGCAAAATAATCAAAGGGATTTGATAAAATAATCCCTTGAAAAACCTTAAGAGGTATCGAATTAATCAAATACAAACTTGTGCTAAGGCGAAAAAAACAAAAGGGTTTCGATAAACATTAAACTCTCAAAAAACCCAATGGGTACAAAAAATAAATATACATGCTAAGGCATAAGAATATTTTACTAAGTCTTTGAGCCAAAAGAGGGAAAAAATATCCATCCTTTAGAGGCCATATCGGCCCGATTCAAAGAGCCTAAGTGCCAACACACTTTGAGCTCGAGAGCACGTTCTCGGTCGATTCGAACTTAAGGGTCCCCTATCTAAATCCGAATAGGAACCTACTCGACTACAGATCGAGGATCCTGTGTCGTTCAAAAACACCTTTACGCTTCGTATTCAGGTTTCACTCAAATCCGACTATAAAAGTAGCATTATTATTGAGGCTTCGATCAAGTCATTTGAAACCAAAACCTCGAACATGCTAAAATTGTACAAGGCACGAAACATGTTTGAAGACAAAATTTTAGAAGACATCCAAAAGAGAAATTTCTTTATATATATGGGCAAAAATATGTACAATGGATCGACAAGGGTCATACAAAAGAGAAAAGGAAAAATAAAATCCTAACTATGCCGAGGACTGATTTCTCCCTCAAGGGGGAGCTTCTCCTTTGGGCCACTCGTCACTATCAGACCCGCCTTGGTTGCCTTTATTATCATCATCATCATCAGAGGAGGAAAGCAACCTGGCATCGGCTTTAAGCACCTTACCTTTAGTTATCTCTTTGGAGAGGTCAAAACCTCGACCATGAATTTCCTCGAGGGTCTCCCTCTGAGATTGGAACTTGGTCAAATCATTACTCCACTGCTCTCGATCGGCAGCCTCCCTCAGCTGAGTTTGGACAGCCTCGGCATCAGCCAGGTATACGGATATGAACTTGTCATCTAAGAACTTCACCTTTTCGACCTCCGCCTTGGCCTCAGCAAGCTCGGCCTCGAGCTCTTCGATCCTTTTGGATTGGGCTGAGCATTTCTCTTTAGTACTCCAAAGTTGAACTTCGGCTGATGAAAGTCGCACCAAGGAAGCCTCTTTCTCTGTAGCTAGGCGGTCCATGTTCTCTTTCCCCCGATTGCAGTCAGCTTTAACTTGATCGACTTCCCTTTGGAGCAGCTCGACCCTTTCAATCTTTTGTTGCAACTGAGACATCGAGGTGTTAGCCTCCACTCTTAGGTCAAGCCCATATGTTCTCAAAAGGATATTTACCTACTCATTTAGTTCAGCCTCTTCCTTTACGAGCCTGGGCCAAGTCTACTCGAAGGTCCCTGAGCTCTTCATCCTTCTGACCGCAAAGGATTTTCAAAGCATTACTCTCCTCCAAAGTCATGTGAAGCTCGACCTTGCATTGGCTCAGGTCAGCCCGAGACTTGGTAAAAGCCTATATGAGAAGAAAGATACAAGTCAGGTTAAAGGGAGAAGAAGGAAAAGGAAATTACAACAATGGGGATTAGTACTTACTCGAGATAAAAGACGTTGGGCCTCTCCAAAGAGGGTAGACATACATTGAGATTAGCGGCATCATCAACCCCGGTAAAACAATCCTGGAAGGGATCCTTCTTCACTGGGGACTCCGCCTATGTCGGGGGTCTGTAGAGCCCGAGCATCCCTTATAGCCTCCTTAGAAAAGGCCGGCAGAGAAGGAGAGTGACCTATTGTCACAACACTGAGCGAATCGCTCGGGGCACCTTGGGGGTCTCAAAACCGGCACCCCTAGTATATTCGTTAATGGCTGAGGGATAACCTCAACCTCAGGTGATTTAGGGGCTTTGACCGAATCTTTCTTCGAGGCCTCTTCATCATGAGGCCAGGTCTCGACAATCGCCTCTGACTTGGAAGTCTTGGCGTCCTCGACCGGCTACCTTGCTCGAACCACCAATGCCAAGTCATCACTTTTATCTTCCTCTTCTTCTTCCCCCAGCTTGCGGACCGACTCTATAGTCAGAGGGATGATATTTCCCTGTGTCTTTGAGCTGGAGTCTTTTTAAGGTGGGGGTCCTCGGGCTCCAAGACTCTCTTTCTCTTGTTATCTTTCCCCTAATTTGGAATCAGGGACTCGGACTCTTCCCTAGGCGGGGCCGGCCTTATTTCAGCAACGTCTCTGAGGCTTGCATAAAATGGAGTCTAGCATAAATAAAAGGAAGCGTTTCAGAAAAAGGCATCGAAAGTGTACATGATAAGTTTACTATGATTGTTGGCCTCCCATCTGCCCCTTGCCAAGTCAGTTGAGGCCAACTTTCGGACCCAATATTCGAGGTCGGGGACTGCGTGAGGCTTCCATGCAACTGCTGTATAATAGCTGAAAGTATTACATAAAGCAAAAAATACAGTACGAAGACTAATAGATAATACGTTACTTACGATCAGGGTTCCACTTCTCGATGAATGGCGGTTTCTACTCTAGGATGAGGTCACAGGTCCTTACCCGCACGAACTGGCTCATCCAACCCCGATCCTTGTCCTCATCGATGCTCGTGAACAAGGCCTTCGTCGCTTGGCGTTGGAGCTTGATCAAACCTCGAAAAAGCCAAGGTCGATATAAGCGTGTGAGGTGGCTGAGAGTGAACTCCAGTCCCTCGACCTTACTGAAAAAGAAGCGGATCATGATAATTTTACGCAAAAATGAGGGGTGAATCTGGCCGAGGGTGACCTGGTACCTCTTGCAAAAGTCGACAATGATTGAGTCGAGAGGACCCAATATGAAGGGGTAAATGTAGACACTTAGAAACCCCTTCACATAGGTGGTAATGCTCTCTCTAGGAGCAGGGATTTATACCTCGACCTCGCCCCCAGTTACAGTCTCTCTTCACAGCCTCGAGATGGCCCGCCATTATCGAGTAGATGTATCTCGACACGTGTTCACATCGGCCAGGGATCGATTGAGGGTTCTCGACTTTGAAGTCGGATCTTATGACACCATGGTCGGGAACATACTCGTGAGGGAGCGGTTCCACCGAAGGTTTTTCATCGGCCGACCGGAAGAAGCTTTCTCATTTTGCGAGATGGTCTTGGAGGTTTTTGCCATTGATTCAGGTAGAAGGAAGCGGAAAGAGGTAAAATTTGGTATTTTTGGTACTAACTAAGTTGACTCAATGGGTGGTGAAAGAGAAGAGATGGAGAGAGTAAGAAACTTAGAAACCTTGGTGGAGGTGAAAGTAAAATTTTGATTCAACCAAAGAGCATGTATTTATAGGTTCACGACGACGGTTCAGTGGTGCTAGTGGCCGACCGTCCACTGGAAAACATTAATAGTTTAGGGAACTGTACCGACGGGACGTTTCGCTTACCTCGATTGCTTGCATCACGGTGATTACATCATTGTCAGTGTCTCTAGAAAACTGAGGCTCAAGTCGTTTCTTATCGTTTTACTCTAAGAAAAGAAGGGACTATCTCTATACGATAGAAATTGGGGCTATCCGATTTCATTCTTTGGTTGAGATAGGAATGTCACGTCAAAGAGATAGGGCGTCGAGTCCGCTCCGAGGTAGACATCGATTGCGACCAAAAAGAGGCAGACTTCGAGTAACATCGACATAGCTTGATAGCGGAAAAGGCGAGATATATGCGATTGGTCGAAGATCGTGGCTTGAATCTCGGAACGGATCAATCTACAGTAGTTAATTAGATGTTAATATGATTTCCTACTATAAGCAAGTAAGGTCAAAGGAGAAAAGAATATAAGCAAACCTTACTCTTACTCGGAAGGATAGAAAAGCTGTTTTCGAGAAACCATCGGTTCAAAAAGATAATAATAGACAATAGCATCTCTCTGACTATATTCACATGAAAATAAAGCAAATTTTAAAAGATTTTTTCGAACTCAACTTACGTGAACTGTAACTTATTTAACCATTTCTTCTATTTCAAAAACTTGGTCATTTTTTAAATATTGTTTTTTGGTTTTCCGAGAGTTATATTCAATTTATTTACGATGGTCCCCACTTGATGAAATTGGCAAGCATGGAATGCCCAGTTGCCTACATACAAAGACCTGTCTTGAACTATAAGGACAAGAAAGTGCTGCAGAAGCCCATATTGTAGTGATATGCTAATAAACTGATATTTTTATATCATTAAAATTATTTAAGTTTATATCCGTAAAATCATAAAACTATTTGTGTATATAAAAGTGATTGAATTATGTGTTAATTTCTTAAAAATGACAACTCATCGGTAATTTGTATGAGCAAAAATTTAACTTTTTAGTCCGTTGTATTATTGAAATATGTGGAGTAAGAGGGTATTTAGATATACTTTTAAGCAAGGTGAAATTAACTTTTAAGCTCTTTTTAGTTTTTTTCAAATGATTTGACCCAACGGGTCTATGATATGATATATTAAAGAGAAATTTTTAGAAACCACTATGTTTTAGTGACTATTAGCTTGCTATAGCTACCATTTACTAAATTACTTCCTATAGCAATGTTTTCAGTTGTTATAGACTGTATTCGATGTATTTTTGTTACTGTATTCATGAATACAGTAGCAAAACTCGACGAAAAATAAGGGAGCACAGCTAAACAGAGAATGTATTCGACTGTATTCGCGAGCTGTATTCGTGAATACAGTAACAGAATTTGCGAAAAAAGGTCTTCAGCTATTTAAAAACGGTAAGTGAATCAATTAACGCGATAGACTCCTAATATAAGTCAACAAACTCAATTATAACACACAAAATTTATTTTTTCAGTTATAAAAAAATATTCTTAACTGAAAAACACCCCATAAACAGAGCAATCTTCAGATATTCAATCAATTCTTTCTTTTTTAGTGGTATCTTTACTAAATTATCTTCTAGTGGTATCTTTACAAATAGATTTATATATTAAAATTATATAATTACACCGAATACAGTTAAATACAGAAAAATACATTGAATATATAAAGTATAGCAAGTCATCTATAGTGCAAAAACATATGAATTCATACTGTAATACATTTAAATACATATATACATCTAAATACATAAATTATATTAATGAAAAAAAATATATGAATAAATTCATGGAATACAGAGAGATAGTGAATACAATGAAATACATGGAATACAACGAGATACATTGAAATACAATGAGAAAAAAAGATAATGAATACAATGAAATACATAGAATATAGCAAGATACATTGAAATACAATGGAAACAAAAGGTAACAGTCTCTTCAAGTTGCTCAGCCCCAAACTCCGTCGTATTTGTTCAAGAACAATCCTAATATCGTCTCGTTAAGAGGCCCGCAATTCTAGGGGTGTTCAAAACTGATCCAAAACCAAAAATCGAACCGTATTGAAGCTTAATGGCATACTGGTAATAGCTTAACGGCTTAACGGACGGGGAACAAATTGAAATTTTTTTAATTAATGGCTTATCAAATTGGGGGCGGATTATTCGATTTTCTTAACGGATAATCCGTTAACTCGTTAAGCATATATATATATATATATATATATATATATATAATTTATTTTTATTTATATATATTAAATATAAAAACATAAAAAGCCTTGAACTTGAATAATCAAAAATAAATCCGTCTCTATTCTGTCTCTATAGTCTATAGTCTATCTATTCTCTAAGACTAAAACTAACACATTCCTAATTCCTAAATAATTAAAAGACAAAATCACAGTTGTGTTGATACCCAATTTTTTTTTGTATTTTTAAATATGTAAAATACCTCCAAAATAGCTTATATAGGCATATATAAGTACATCCCAAGGTTTTATTATTTTTTCTTAATTTTTAAAGATTTTAAAACCAATTTACTGCCCTATTTTATCAAGAAAAACCCAATAATTATCACCAAAAATATTATTTTTGGTGAATCATTTGTTGGATTCTCATATTTATATTAAAATATAGCTAAGATAGTTTTCACATATTTTTACAAATTTATTTAGTATTTTAAAGGATAAAATAGCATGATTGCAATATTAGCCATATTTAGGTTTAAATTCGTCTCATGTTTATAAAATGGGATTTTATATTTTTAAATTGTTAATTATATATTATAAATTATTTTAGTGCTTTTAATTAGTTTTCAGAAATTTATTTACTATTTTATAAATTAAATGGGAAAAAGGGGCTATTTAACTTATAGCCAGATTTTGGCTTTCTAATTTAGCCTAAATTGAACCAACCCATATCCCCTAATTAAACCAACCCAATAGACCCAAGCCCAATGCCAGATCTACCCGACCCAATCTGATTGAATCTTGGCCGTTGATCAATTTTGATCAACGGTCCGGATTCTTTCTTTCCAAATTAAACCAAACGACCCCCCCAAACCCCTCTCATTCCTCACTCAACCGACCTTCTCCTCTATCTCTCTATTTCTGGTTCTCTCTAGAACCTCCCCCCTCCCCTTCCACTCCGATGAGTTTCATTCACCTTCTCCGGCCACCTCCTAGTCAGAATCCATGGTGGTTTCACCTCCCATCGGCCCTCTAGGGTTCCTACACACCTGTTTGCTGAGGTTTCATGGTCTGACCATGAATAAACTTCATCCTGACCTTGTTGATTCAAGTTTTATGGCTATCTCCGACTAGCCATGTCTGTTTCGAGCCTAGCTTCGACCTCTCTTGCTTAGATCAACAGCTATCCAAGCCTTTCTCACTGTATGGTTTCCTCTGAAACCCTAGCTTTTGAGGTTCTTCTATTTTCTTTAGATCTGTTCTAGATCCATGTTTTCCCTGAACTTTTAAACGATCTCTTGGTATTTCTTTTAAAAGTTATGCTCTCAAAACCTTTATATATATATATATATATATATATATATATATATTGATTTAGGGTTTTCTTTTTTGAGTTATTTAGATGTTTCCTCTACTATGTTCTTTATATGTTTCTTTTTGAGTTCTTTGAGTTTCTCTCCTGTGTTCTTTATATGTTTCTTTTTGAGTTCTTTATATATTTCTCTACTATGTTCTTTGTGTGTTTCTTCTACTCTGTTCTTAATAAGTTTCTCCTACCATGTTCTTTGTATGTGTTCTCATGCTGTGTTTTGATTAGTTTTCTTCTACTATGTTTCTTACTAGCTTCTTCTACTATGTTTCTTTGAGTTTATTTTCTGTGTCTCGCATGTTGTTCTTTTACTATGCTTCTCATGAGTTTCTGCTCCTGAAAGAACATGTTAAGAGTCTCAGTTCCTTTTTGAAACCTTTTAACTAGTTTCAATTAGTACCTTTTTTCTTGATTGCTTGTCCTCTCATTTCTGATCTCGATTGATTGTAGAAACCCTAGAATTTGGGGGTTCTTCCGGGTTTTGAGACCATTGGCTATGTGATTTTCTTGAATTGATTTATTTAAAAAACCCTAACTCTTTTAGACCTATTTCAAGTTTCTAAACTGAGTTTTGAAATCTCTGTTTCTTTAAGCAATTCTAATTCCCTACTAAACTCTTCTAAGGTCCTTATACTGGACCCTTTGTATGTTATTTGATACTATCTCTTCTACATTGGTGACCTATGTGACTACCTATTGATTTTGAAATGGCATGACATTTTTCTTTGACCTAAATTCAGTGTGTATTCTTTATACGTGCTGAACTTCCCTCTAAAAATGGCTTTCAATTTTGATTGATTTCAGACTTCCTTGTATAAGTTTGATTGATTTCTTTTCTTATTTGCTGATTTCCCCTGTTACTCGATTTAAGTCAAAAACTTTCCTTAGCCTATTCATGAGCCAGTAATTTCAAACCTCTGACCCCTTGATTTATTGTATACTGATGGATCTTTTCCTTATTTGTTTTAACGTATTTCAAAATTCTTCTCTTAATTAAAATCCCTATGTATTTACCCCTAATTGCCTACTTTACATAAGATGTTTATTTGATTTCTTTCCTCAAATAGTTTTACCGTTTGAGTATGAATTAATTAAAGGAAGTCTTGTATTGATTGATTTTTTAATTGATATTCAGTTCCTTAATTGTTTTCTTACCTTGTTTCTGCCTGTTCTTCACACTACAAATACACGACTCTTTCATTGACATACACGTACAATCACTCGTAGTCTTTCAAAGAACCTACACTTACACTCAAAAAGTATTCTCTTTTATTTGCTTATACTGTGGACTGTTACAATACCTGTTTCTTGTTTTCTCTCTATCTGTTTCTTTGAAACTGGTATGTCCTGATTTAAGTTTTAGCACCACAACAATGTGTTTCTTTACTGCTTTTGTATCCCTATTTACTGCTTGTGTATAGTTCAACACCCATTCTAGCTTATTGATTTCTTTCTGCATGTTCTATTATGAATCCCAAACCCCTGTCCCCTATGGGTTTAAGCTATGGACGAGGCATGGAAATATGCAAGTTATTGTCCATGAATTGGACTTGATCCCCTGGGGGACCTAGCCTCTAACAGTATGTGTTCTGGCAGGCTTATAGGTGTGCTAGCACTCCTCATTGCTGGGCATGCCTAAAGTCTGCCTTTGCCTAAGCAACAAGCTCTTTACAATCCCCTGTTCCCCTGAACTCCCTTGTGTGTGTTTATCTGTAGTTGATTCCCTCTCCCTTTTCCCTTTTAGCACTCCATGCTGCACTGGCACACTTTCTTATTCTTTAAGTTCTGCCCCCTCTTGTGAGCCTTGCCTTGGGACCCTTTGAGTTCCCTCTGAACTTGGACACTTGAGGGCTGGACCTTCCACACTGCACCTGTCCCAATCTGATAATACATTTGGGTGTAAGCATTGCTCGGAGTCCCTTTGAGGCTCTTAGGGAACTTTGATGTCACGACCCAAACTGGAGGGCCATGAATAGCACTCGACCATACTTTCCGAGCACTAACGTACATTTTATCTAACCTTCTTTATTATCTTTTAGGGTCGACGAGATCAATATAAATGGTAGACATGGATCATCGACAACCAACAATAAAAAATTGATGGCATGAACATTTATAATATGGGATGACTAGCAAATCAAGAAACTATATACAAGGTACGAGCTACCACACTACCATGAAAGACTATACAACAAAAACCAGCCGACAAGGCATATCAAACTATACATAAGTCGACACCTGTCTATGAGCCTCTAAAGGAACATAAGTGCTGCAACATTGCCAGAACCCCGACATACCCATAATGTCTATAACAAAAATGCATACCAAGACCACGACAAGTCCGAAGAAAGGATCTCGCCAATCACTACTGAACTGGATAGCCAAATGTGGTGGGGGAGCTGCACCTGCCTGTCTATCAGGATCTACAGCACGACATGCAACGTCCATAAATAAAAGGACGTCAGTACGAATAAAGTACTAAGTATGTAAGGCAGGGAACCATAAGTACAAACAGTAATGTAAGCAGGGATAGAAAATATACAACCTGTAACATCTGGGTACCTCTGAGGGCTATTGACATGAAATGCATGATACATATGTATATATACATAAACTTTTAAAACATACGCCTCTGTGGGCATCATCATCATCATATCATACCCGGCCGTACTAGGCTGGGTAAAAACATACTCGGCCATCATAAGGCTCGGTAGAATCGTACCCGGCCACATGGAGCTCGGTAAAACCCAACTGATTAGTGGTTGCACAATAGGTGCCATACCCGGCCAACTATAGCGCGGCTCGATAGAGTAAAATAGATACATATATATAATGCATGCTCGACTCATGGAATCACATTCTAAACCTTTCAGAGTGATGTAATCTGTACACGTTATTAGGAATAACTCTTCACCATGAACCTTATAAGAATTAGGAAGTACCAACAACATTGACAACATAAGAAAAATAGAAGCAACATCAACATCAATCGTTCTATAAGAGGGGAAACAATGTAAGTACTGCTAGCTTCTAAGAGTAGAGTATCTTTAGAAGCTTGTTCATTACATTATGTACGATCGAAGTCATGCAAAAGAAGGAAAGGGATAGCCTCAGATACCTTGTATATACTGCCCAACCTCAAGATATGCAAATGTCACGACTCCTTAGTCTACAATAGGAGAAATGACACTATCGTTACCATTTAAGCGTCGTAACTATTATGTACCGACCACCACCTATTTTACGATGAAACAGACATCACCTCCCCCATTTATATTATTTCCCACAAGTGAAAACAATCACCAAACAACCCAAACAACATCAATGTTAATCATATTAAACCTCCCAAACAGTCCACCAACCGATAACATTACTACCAAGCCTTTCAATATATATTTCAAAAATTCTAGCTTCAATGACTTAGACACAACTTAGATAATCTTAAATACATGTAGAATAAGAGGTTCCTTACCTTTAGAAAGAAATAACAACTCTAATTTGACCTTAATTTTCCACGAAATATCCCTCCAATGCTGCCACAACAACAAGGAAGCGAAACTAGCAATCAATTAGGGTTTTTCGGTACTAGAATCACTTTAGAAGGATTGAAATCACCTAGGGTTGATATTAAGAACTTGAGGGAGTATTTACAGAACATAAACCCCTAAAAAAAACCTCCCACACGAGCTGGAACAACACAAAAATGAGCAAAAACAAGAACAAGAAACTTACTAGCGCCACGGGATTCCCAACACTTGATTTGTGTTGTTTGTCCTTTGTTTGGGTCTTCAATCTTTAGAGAACCTTTAGAGGATGTTCCTAGGGTTCTAAGGTCTGAATATAGTGATATAAATGACTTAAAACGGGTTGGAGGCATCATATATATATCCCAATGCCTTAAACCGCCCAAGTGATCCCCATAGAGAGGTGCTTGGCGCAGTCTCACAAAAACGCGAATATTTCTCTACTCCGAGATCGTATCAACGAACGGTTTAATGCATTGGAAACTAGACTCATATACCTTCAATTTGATGGGTAGAGAACCCCATAATTCTAAGTAAATTTGGAGAAAATCTTAGTAACATTTGACCTAATGTTTAAGTAAAATTATAAACCTAAGTTGCGACAACTTTTGTCGACTTTTGTTTCATAACTCGTTTGACTTCAAGACTTATGATACGGATATTATATGATTCAAATACCTTAAAACACTACCTCTTGAGTGTATTAAGACCCTATAGGTTTACCCGAAAATACGGCTNAGTTTCAATAAGGTTTCGATTTTTTCGATTTCGTTTATCGATGAACCGATAACAAGTAATCGATTTGATTTATCGATAAACCGATTCGAATGCACACCCCTACCTATAGGAACTCGTAATCGAATCTGAGCCGTTTCATTCACATATGGAACTAAAAATCAGTAACAACGGTGCTGTTAGCTGTAGAACTCATAAACTTCGTTAAAACTGGCCTTTCTTTTAATAATCTGACTACCCTTTTTAAACTAGTACGTATTCAGTGGATCGGGGAGATCGGCGAGGATGTCACACACTGTATAATGGTGGGGTGGATGAAGTGAAGGTTAGCATCGAGAGTCCTGTGTGACTAGAAAGTGCCACTATTACTAAAAGGTAAGTTTTATAGAGCAGTGGCTAGGCCTTCCATGTTGTATGGGATCGAGTGTTGGCCGGTTAAGAACTCACACATCCAGAAGATGAAAATAGAAGAGATGAGGATATTGAGATGGATGTGCGGGCATGCAAGGATGGATAAGATTAAGAATGAAGATATTCGATAGAAGGTGGGCGGTGGCCCCCATGGAGGACAAGATGCGGGAAGAAAAATTCTGATAGTTCGGGCATATTCAGAGGAGGAGCACTGATGCACCGGTGAGGAGGTGTGAACGACTGGCTGTGGTGGGCACGAGGAGCGGTAAAGGGAGACCTAAGAAGTATTGGGGAGAGGTGATCAGGTAGGACATGGTGCGACTTAGGATTACTGAGGACATGGCCCTTGATAGGGAATTGTGGAGGTCGAGCATTAAGGTTGTAGGTTAAGGGAAGTTGTGAATATTTCTACAATGCACTAGAGTGAGACTAGCCAGTTAGGAGTTAGTCTTAGGATGCTACTGATCAGCTACTGCTGCAAGGCTTTATCTGCTGGATATTATTATACCTTCCATCTTTTTCGTATTTTCTATATTTATTATATTGCTGTTATTTTATGTTATTTATTATGAGTCTATTAATAGTACTAATATATCGTCTCTTGTTGCTTTCTTGAGCGAGGGTCTCCTGGAAACAGCCTCTCTGCCCCTCGGGGTAGGGGTAAGGTCTGCGTACATATTACCCTCCCTAGACCCCACTTGCGGAATTTTACTGGACCGTTGTTGTTGTTATTTCATTGCTTTCTAAGTTCAGTAGATATCATGCCTATAGTATACTTGTCCCAACACTTAGGCAAGCCTTGGGGTAAAGTTATAAACTAAATTAGTTTCTATTAATAAGTACAACCAGCAGGCAAGCCTGAGTCGGGCTTCCTATCTGAATTATATAATAAATCAGTCTACCTCAACCTTT
>MU777906.1:33608-102925 GCA_026770625.1 Nicotiana glauca
GAACTCACACATCCAGAAGATGAAAATAGAAGAGATGAGGATATTGAGATGGATGTGCGGGCATGCAAGGATGGATAAGATTAAGAATGAAGATATTCGATAGAAGGTGGGCGGTGGCCCCCATGGAGGACAAGATGCGGGAAGAAAAATTCTGATAGTTCGGGCATATTCAGAGGAGGAGCACTGATGCACCGGTGAGGAGGTGTGAACGACTGGCTGTGGTGGGCACGAGGAGCGGTAAAGGGAGACCTAAGAAGTATTGGGGAGAGGTGATCAGGTAGGACATGGTGCGACTTAGGATTACTGAGGACATGGCCCTTGATAGGGAATTGTGGAGGTCGAGCATTAAGGTTGTAGGTTAAGGGAAGTTGTGAATATTTCTACAATGCACTAGAGTGAGACTAGCCAGTTAGGAGTTAGTCTTAGGATGCTACTGATCAGCTACTGCTGCAAGGCTTTATCTGCTGGATATTATTATACCTTCCATCTTTTTCGTATTTTCTATATTTATTATATTGCTGTTATTTTATGTTATTTATTATGAGTCTATTAATAGTACTAATATATCGTCTCTTGTTGCTTTCTTGAGCGAGGGTCTCCTGGAAACAGCCTCTCTGCCCCTCGGGGTAGGGGTAAGGTCTGCGTACATATTACCCTCCCTAGACCCCACTTGCGGAATTTTACTGGACCGTTGTTGTTGTTATTTCATTGCTTTCTAAGTTCAGTAGATATCATGCCTATAGTATACTTGTCCCAACACTTAGGCAAGCCTTGGGGTAAAGTTATAAACTAAATTAGTTTCTATTAATAAGTACAACCAGCAGGCAAGCCTGAGTCGGGCTTCCTATCTGAATTATATAATAAATCAGTCTACCTCAACCTTTAAGTTCTTTCATATTTAGTACTTAATCAGACCTTAATAGTTTGTATAAGTCATGGTAATTATGTCCTTCTTTGTTTAAAGCGGGTATATCTGAGCCTTTGCTTCTTATGTGCTTTCCCCCAACTTGCTATACATATTTTGTATGTCGCCTTAGAAGTTTTGCCTTTAAAACCACAAATAAGCCCAACATCCCTCCCCTTTGGGATTAGCAGTCCAAATGCCCCCGGAACTGATAGGATTGGGATGGGCAATAGCATGCAATAAGTAAACGAGACCATTCCGCGCTTTAATACCTTAACTGGGTGGGAAGGGTAGATATAGATATGATGACCACGCGATAAAGCCACACGTAACCCCTCATTGAGGAGTGACTATCGGGCATTGTGTGGGGTGATCCATATTGTCAATAAACCTAGGACCCCCTTTACCTTATTTCTTATCTCATTTAAAGAATTTCGATCTCTTTATTTAAAAAAAAAATCAGCTTTCGTTTAGTTCTTTCTAACTTTGTTTCTTTGTGAACTCTAATGTGAAAATCCCCTCTTATTTAAAGTTTTATTTGTCTACGTGTTATTTGCATCTAAATTCACAATAATATTCTGGCCGGGAACCACACTAGTGGATTTTGAGGGGTGCCGACACCTTACCCTTAGAATAATTTCAAGCCCTTACCCTATCTCTGGTTTCTCAAATCAAAATCTCCTTCGTGTCCTAATGCACCCTAATCATTAGGTGGCGACTCTTCAAATTAAACCCAATTCCCAAAGGGAATGAGTTGTCCTCCCAAATGTCATAAATCCCATTTCGCGAGAAAAAGGGGGCACGACAGCATGGCGACTCTGCTGGAGATCGTTTAGGCTTTTACCATTTCAGACCTTTATTGTGAATTTATGCTTCTTTACGCACAATTATTTGTTTATTTTTCTTTATGAATTCAATTTTCTTTTCAATTGTAAAACTGACTTATCTCTTTTTTCTTCTATTTACTACTTTTCATTACTACTGCTTACATTATGAAATTGTTGTATTTACTGCTTTCTTAACGTGCAAATACATGACTACATGCCTTTAACTATTGCATAATCATGCTCAACATCATATTCCACTCGTGCCAAACAAAATCATATAGCAACACTTATAATGAGTGGTTGCGCTCTTCCGATATTATCACCCAATCCGAAAAAGACATATATGCGGTAAAACCAGTTGATCAATGGTGTAGTCAATGGATCAGCGCCTTTCCCCCTTGAGTTGTCCTCTCAAGGGTACCAGTCTAAAATCCCATAGAAACCCTAGTCTGTTTAAATTGTGCATGCATCATGGTCAAACCTAGCAGAGTCAGTTATGTCGTCCGCATAATGACTCTTTAAGACAGCCTTGTCCAAAGTCCACTAGGTTTCCCTAAAACCCAAATGGACATTGTCACGATCTGTGCATTTATTTGGAGAACTAAATGCTTTTATGCCAATTGTTGATATTAAATAGTCGAGTTTGGGGAAGGTCCCTCCGGGACCAAATAGATAGGAGTTTTCATTTATGCTTTATAAAATATAATACGGCCAATGGCCACTAGCAACTTTTGTTTTCTTATTATTTAGTGTCGATTTCGGATTCGTCTACTTTTATCAATAAAATGAGGCATTTAGCATCCCAAGTTCTCCAAATCAACTTGTCGCTAGGCCTACCTCGGGCACAAAGAGGTCCCCAAATTAGGACACGTTTACATTCCTGCGCTATGTGTTTAAATATTGCAACATTTCTTATAATCATCACTGACTTGTTGCCTTTTGTTTTTACTTTTTGTTTACTCCCCTCCCGAAAGGTTAGTTCATGAACTCTGGTAACATCATCCTATTTTACGAGATCCAGGGCCCTCCACTGACTCCTCCTCTTAGTCCTATCATACACAAGAACAAAGGGAAGATGGAAGATTTGAGCAACGCCAGAAAAGAGAACTCAACTGAACAAGTAGAGGTCAATCATGGTACTCTGGTCCCCAAGGAAAATGCATCCCAGCTGGAACAAAAGCTGTTGAAATTTCAGGAAGAACTTGATCAAGTCCGAAATTTGGCAAATCTGTCATTTTCCCTCACCACTCCAAAGGTTAAACTCCCAAATGCTCAGAATCCTGTACCTCCATAAAATATCCCAAAGCAACAAAACCATCCCACTCCTTATCACCACTGCAACACCTGCCATACTTCAAATAGCACCCCACTCTCATCCCGAAACTCCAAAACTCCACAAATGACTACTACCACACCCAACATAATACCCCGATCTACGTGGAGACTGTGCCATACTCCGCCCAGCCCATTTCAAGCACACCCTGAGTCTGATGATAAGGACTTGCTCATCAGAAACCTGGCCGAAGAGCTTAGAAAGTTGACTAGCAGAATTCAAGGCGCTGAAGGTAGAAAGGGAATTGAGAGGATAAACTATGAATATCTTTGCATACAACCCGATGTCGAACTATCGGAGGGGTACAAACCTCATAAGTTCAAAATGTTTGATAGTACAGGGGATCCAAGGGTCCATTTGAGAACGTACTGTGACAAATTGGTTGGAGTAGCAAAAGATGAGAAAATCCGCATGAAGCTTTTCATGAGGAGCTTAAAGGGAGATGCCTTATCTTGGTACATTAGCCAAGATCCGAAGAGGTGGTCAAACTGGGTGAGCATGGCGTCCGATTTTATGGACAGATTCAGGTTTAACACAGAAAATGCACCAGATTTATTCTATATTCAAAATCTGAAGTAGAAACCCATAGAAACGTTCCGCGAGTATGTTACTCGTTGGAGGTCCGAAACTGCTAAGATTAGACCTACCTTAGAAGAAGAACAAATGAACAAATTCTCCATCCGGGCTCAAGACCCACAATATTATGAAAGGCTAATAATGATCGAGGGTCACAAATTTTTTGATATTATAAAGCTGGGAGAAAGGATTGAAGAGGGCATCAAAAGCGGTATGGTTACAAACTTTGTTGCCTCGCAAGATACAACTAAGGCCTTACAGTCTGGTGGTGCGTCCAAGAAAAGGGACGTAGGGTCCGTAATGGTTGCACAAAGAACCAAATTTCCTATCAAATACCAAACCTATCCAATGCCTCCACTTGCATATCAGCCTACTCCGAACTACCAAGCAGCCTCACCCTCTTACCAAACTCCACCACCTACTTATCAATCACCTCCACCTCCCACATATCAGCCTACTTCACCTAGATATTCCCAACCCGCACATGTTTAACAAGCCTACAATACTCAACCATCCCACTATCAATCCCCTCCTCCACGCTAAAACTTCACTAGACCCTGACCGAACTTTGACCGAAGACCCCCAAAACAATATACAAACATTGCTGAACCTATCGACCAGTTGTATGAAAGACTCAAAAACTGCTGGTTACGTCACCCCTATGCCTGCTGCTCCTGAGAACCCTTCTCAGTGGGTTAATCCAAATAAGTCTTGTGCATACCATTTCGGCATGAAAGGATACACCATTGATGAATGCCACTCTCGGAAAGATAAGATCTAGACTTTGATTGATAACAAGATTATTGTGGCAAAGAAGCCAGCTCCGAATGTCTGCAATAACCCTCTGCCAGATCACAAGGGTCGGGGCATTCACATGATTGAGATAGAGGATGATTGGGATCCCAAGGGATCGATCAATTTGATCATAGAAGGTGACGATGCAAAAAAGCCAATAGTCACCCTTAATCCGATTGTAGTTCAGATTCAGCCCTCTGGGGACGTCGGGGTAAACATGTCTATGCCACTTGAGTTTGAAGCACCATCTTATGAAAGGATGACAACGCCGATTGATGTCAAATTTTTGTCACCAGCAAGTGCACCTATACCCTTCGAAGTTGCAGTTTTACCGCCTAAGGGGCATGCTCCGTTCAGAGTAAAGATAGCCATGCCAATTCCAGTGGCAATGTTGGCCGTAACGCCATTCCATACAAATGCCATACCGTGGGACTACATAGCGAGGCAAGAAGTAAAGGGAAGGTCAAGTTGGGGGAAGCTGTTGCAGCACAGGGTATGATAAGAACCGGTAGGGTTTATACCCCATAACATTTGGCTGAGTCAAGTAAGTAGGCCTTTAGTCAGCCAACCATCACTGAAACTGGGCCCGATGATCTCTGGATAAATATACAAGCCAAAGAATACTCAGTCATTGATCAGCTGAACAAAACACCGTCACAAATTTCTATCATTGCTTTGCTACAAAATTCGGATGCACACAAGAATGCCTTGTTAAGGGTGCTGAGTGAAGCATATGTGCCAAGCAACATCATCGGCGGAGAGATGGCTAATATGGTAGGACAGTATTGGAAAGTCACAAGATCCCGTTTCCTAAAAATGAGCTGCCGCCAAAGGGGTTGAGTCACAACAAGGAGTTACACATCACCGTGCAGTGCGAAGATTATTTTATCACCAGGATCCTAATTGATGGAGGGTCCAACCTCAACATTTTGTCCATTGGTAACACTCAGAACATTGGGAAAGGGACTGCACGAGATCAAGGACGGGGCCATCAACGTTAAAGCTTTATATGGTTTCTAAAGGTCCACCATTGGGGAAATTAGCCTGTGTTTGCAAATGGGATCTACTTAGTTTGATGTTGATTTTCAAGTAATAGACGTGCCGGCATATTACAATCTATTATTGGGACAACCATGGATTCATGCTGCTGGGGCCATAGTGTTAACACTACATCAGGCACTGAAGTTTGAGTGGAATCACCAAGAGGTAATCATTCACGGCGACAGGAGCAATCCCATATACAGTCGCCAGACCATCCCGACAATATGAGGCAGAAGAAAAATAGGCGGGGAGACTTATCACCACATCGAGTGGGTCAACACTGTTGATAAAGACAAATGGTGGGACAACAAAATTGAAATCATATTGAACTGGAACAGATATGAACCTGGCAAGGGACTTGGCAAAAACCTCCAAGGGATCGCTAAGCCTATTAAACTCAAGAAACATGGCCCCACCTTCAGATTGGGGTATGAGTATACATGGGAGGAATTCAACAACTGGTCACCACCATGGCACAGTTTTTACTATCCATTGGAGCAGCCAATACCGTGCTTCGAGCAGACTTTCCAACCGGCCGAAGTTATCTATGGGTCAGAAGAAGAGGAAGCACTGGCAGCAATGAGGAATTTGTTCGTGGAAGTTAATGATATAGATTGTTGTGTCATTTTCGAGGAGGAAGGGGAGGAAGGCCCTTCCATATAGGCAGTAAGCAGAGGAGCATGCCTCAATAACTGGACTATCAGAACCACCAGAGCCCAACGAGCCTCGGGGTAGAAAGGTTGAACAAGCATCATGCACTATCTTTTATTTTACTAGTTAACTTTCCTTTCACATTTTTAATTTCGCAATAAGATCTTCAATGTTCAAAACAGTTATGGAATTTATCAAAGCATTTCGGTTTTCTTATAAATCTCACTCTTATTATTTTCTCTCATTACTTTACTTATACAACATTACTATTACTTATCTTGATGAACCAATGATTGTGTCATGCAATGAGATAACGTAACAAACAGACATAGACTCAGAGGAAGATGACAAACCGGAAGAGATTGTTAAGGAAGTCGAGAATTTTGAAAATAGGCCAAAATCCAGCTTGGACGAGACTGAGATTGTTAACCTGGGAGTGAAGAGAATGTCAAAGAAACACGAATCAACATTCACTTATCGCCGTCAAAAAAGAAGGAATACACAGAGTTTCGAAGAGAATTTGAGGACATATTCGCCTGGTCGTACGATGACATGACTGGTCTGAGTACATCTATTATGGCACACAAACTGCCAATTAATCCGACTTGTCCACCGATAAAGCAGAAGTTTGAACTACGTCTAACCTAATTCCCGTCTAAGAGGGGATACGTAGGCAACCGTATGGGTTCAGTCACAATTTAATATTTCATTTTCCCCGCAATTCGAAACTGGGGCAGAATTTTGAGGAGGACCCTCAAAATTCTAAAGTAATTTCAGCCAATCATCACAAGCAACCATCATAAGCATCAACCCATTAAACAGGGGTAGAATTTTAAGAACCCTCAAAATTTCAAAGCAAGAGAGGTTGCAATGTCCTGAACCACATCACGATCGGTGGTTCATCTAAAAACTATTTCTTAAATATACACTTATGTCATACTTGTACAAACTCATGCATGTTTATTATCGAAATCGCTTTGTTCAGTAACGCTACCCCAATAATACATACCGTATCACTGGATCAAACCCGAACAAATTAAGCAAGGCCGGCAGGGATACGAACTAGCCCCCCTTCTACAAAACTCACGATTTTTATTTGGATGCAGGCATTTGGATTATGAAAGCATATGACATACTACACACCCACACGAAAAACATTGATTCATGAATTCAACACTCAGGGCTATTACACTTACTGACCGGCCAGCCAAGCACACCGGTGATATCCCATATATCACAATATCCTTAGCGATCCCGACATCAAAACTTTCTATTAGCTAAGAAACTCTATTACTATCTGCCACTTTACTCTGTTTCTGCATTGCATAAGGCTACCATTCTGCCTTCCGAGACTAAATACTGTCTCCATCTGCATTTTCTACATTGCATAAGGCTATCATTCTGCCTTCCGAGACTAAACACTGTCTCTATCTGCCACTTTACTTTGTTTCTGCATTACATAAGGCTACCATTCTACCTTCTGAGACTAAACACTGTCTCCATCCACGTATTTCATGGCTGAAAGATCGCCACTTTATTTACATTTGCATGGCTGAAAGATCGGCACCTTATTTACGCTTGCATGGCTGAAAGATCGCCACTCTATTTACGCTTGCATGGCTAAAAGATTGCCACTTTATTTAAACTAGCATGGCTGAAAGTTCGCCACTTTATTTACACTTGTATGGCTGAAAGAGTGCCACTTTATTTACGCTTGCATGGCTGAAAGATCACCACTTTATTTACGCTTGCATGGCTGAAAGATCGCCACTTTATTTACGCTTGCATGGCTGAAAGATCGCCACTTTATTTACGCTTGCATGGCTGAAAGATCACCACCTATTGCATTTTATGGGCTGAAAGATCGCCACCTACTACATCTCATAGGATGAATGATCGCCAAATTATCCGAGGGTGTCATCATTCGGAGGTACCATTGTCATAGCTGAAGAACACCATATCATAGCCTGAAGATCCCTTTTAATATTTTGCATATCATTATTCAAAGGCATCATGGTTCGGAGGCATCATTCTCATAGCCCGAGAGCATCATTTCATGTCCTGTGAATCCTTTATTATACGCTTCATGGCCCAGGAAATCATGGTCTGAGGACGTCATCCTAACCATCCAAAGACAACATTCATGGTCCAATGGGAACTTGTATCACTTTTAAATTTATGCACAATATATGCTTGTATTGATTATTTACAGGTAAAACTGACGAGCAACGGCCATCTCGGCAGGAGCGATTTTGTTCCGCTTCTTGAAAGGTCTCCATCGGCATACTCCATCGACGGATCCAGAACTACTTATGGCCCGATTCCTGTATACCAGGGATATATAGGCAGCTCAAAGGCTAGAGAAAAAACAAACCTCTTCAAGTCGTTTCATCCGGTCAAAATCAGTCATCATATCTTTATCCGACAACTCTTTCATCCTTCCCGGGTAAAGAGGGGCAGCTGTTAATATCCAATTTTTTTATGTATTTTTAAATATGTAAAATACCTTCAAAATAGCCTATATAGGCATCTATAAGTACATCCCAAGGTTTTATTATTTTTCCTTAATTTTTTAAAGATTTTTAAACCAATTTACTACCCTATTTTATCACGAAAAACCCAATAATTGTCACCAAAATTATCATTTTTGGTGATTCATTTGTTGTATTCTCATGTTTATATTAAAATATAGATAATATATTTTTCACATATTTTTACAAATTTATTTGATATTTTTTAAGGATAAAATTGCATGATTGCAATATTAGCCATTTTTAGGTTTAAATTCGTATTATGTTTATAAAATGGGATTTTATATTTTTAAATTATTAATTATATATTATAATCATTTTAGTACTTTTAATTAGTTTTCAGAAATTTATTTACTATTTTATAAATTAAATGGAAAAAGGGGGCTATTTAACTAATAGCAAGATTTTAGCTTTCTAATTTAACCTAAATTGAACCAACCCATATCCCCTAATTAAACCATACCAATAGAATTAATCCCAATGCTAGATCTACCCGACCTAATCTGATTGAATTTTGGCCGTTGATCAATTTTGATCAATGATCCGGATTATTTCTTTCCAAATTAAACCAAAAGACCCCCCAAAACCCTCTCATTCCTCACTCAACCGACCCTCTCCTCTATCTCTCTTTCTCTGGTCTATCTAGAACCTTTCCCCTCTCCTTCTGCTCCGATGAGTTTCATTCACCTTCTCCGGCCACCTCCTGGCCTGAATCCATGGTGGTTTCACCACCCACCGGCCCTCTAGGGTTCCTACACACCTGTTTGCTGAGGTTTCATGGTCTGACCACGAAGAAGCTTCATCCAGACCTTGTTGATTCAAGTTTTATGGCCATCTCGGGCCTTGCTCTAGCTAGCCATGTCTGTTTCGAGCCTGGCTTCGACCTCTCTTGCTTAGATCAACAGCTATCCAAGCCTTTCTCACCGTTTGGTTTCCTCTGAAACCCTAGCTTTTGAGGTTCTTCTATTTTCTTTAGATTTGTTCTAGATCAATGTTTTCCCTGAACTTTTAAACGATCTCTTGGTATTTCTTTCAAAAGTTATGCTCTCAAAACCTTTATATATATTTTTTTTCCGATTTAGGTTTTTCTTTTTTGAGTTATTTAGATGTTTCCTCTACTGTGTTCTTTATATGTTTCTTTTTGAGTTCTTTGAATTTCTACTGTGTTCTTTTTATATTTGTTTTTGAGTTCTTTATACGTTTCTCTACTATGTTCTTTGTGTGTTTCTTCTACTGTGTTCTTAATAAGTTTCTCCTACCATGTTCTTTGTATGTTTCTCCTGGTGTGTTTTGATTAGTTTTCTTATACTATGTTTCTTATTAGCTTCTTCAACTATGTTTCTTTGATTTCTTTTTTCTGTGTCTCGTATGTTGTTCTTTTACTATGCTTCTCATGAGTTTCTGCTACTGAAAGAACATGTTAAAGGTCTCAGTTCCTTTCTGAAACCTTTGAACTTGTTTCGATTAGTAACTTTTTTCTTGATTGTTTGTCCTCTCATCTCTGATCTTGATTGATGGTAGAAAACCTAGAATTTAGGGGTTCTTCCGAGTTTTGAGACCATTGTCTATGTGATGTGAACTGGTTTTATTTCAAAAACCCTAACTCTTTTTAACCTATTTCGAGTTTCTGAACTGAGTTTTGAAATCTCTGTTTCTTTAAGCAATTCTAATTCTCTACTAAACTCTTCTAAGGTCCTTATACTAGACCCTTTGTATGCTATTTGATAATATCTCTTCTACATTGCTGACCTATGTGACTACCTACTGATTTTTCAATGGCATGATATTTTTCTTTTCCATAAATTCAGCTTAGCATGTTTGTGTACTCTTTATAGTTGCTGAACTTCCCTCTAAAAATGGCTTACAATTTTGATTGATTTCAGACTTCCTTGTATAAGTTTGATTGATTTCTTTCCTTTTTTGTTGATTTCCCCTGTTACTCGATTTGTGTCAAAACCTTTCCATAGTCTATTCATGAGCTAGTAATTTCAAACCTCTGACCCCTTGATTTACTGTATACTGATGGATCCTTACCTTATTTGTTTTAACCTTGTATTTCAAAATTTTTCTCTTAATTAAACCCCCTATGTATTCACCCATAATTGCCTACTTTGCACTAGATGTTCATTTGATTTCTTTCCTCAAATAGTTTTACCGTTTGAGTCTGAATTCCTTAATTAAAAGAAGTCTTGTATTGATTGATTTTTTAATTGATATTCAGTTCCTTAATTGTTTTCTTACCTTGTTTCTGCCTATTCTTCACACCATCAATACACGACCCTTTCATTGACATACACAGACAATCACTCGTAGTCTTTCAAAACCTACACTTACACTCAAAAATTATTCTTTTTTATTTGCTTATACTGTAGCCTGTTACAAGACCTGTTGCTTGTTTCTCTCTATTTATTTTTTTGAAACTGGTATGTCCTGATTTAAGTTTCAGCATCATAATAATGTGTTTATTTACTGCTTTTGTATCCCTGTTTACTATTTGTGTATATTTCAACACCCATTCTAGCTTATTGATTTCTTTCTGCCTGTTCTATTATGAATCCCAAACCCCTGACCCCTATGTGTTTAAGCTATGGTTTGAGGCATGGAAATATGCAAGTTATTGTCCATGAATTGAACTTGATCCCCTGGGGGTCCTAGCCTCTAACAGTATGTGTTCTGGCAGGCTTATAGGTGTGCTAGCACTCCTCATTGCTGTGCATGCCTAAAGTCTGTCTTTGCCTAAGCAATATGCTCTTTACAATCCCCTATTCCCCTGAATTCCCTTGTGTGTATTTTTCTGTTGATTCTCTCTCTTTTTCCCTTTTAGCACTCCATGCTGCACTGGCACACTTTCTTAGTCTTTAAGTTCTGCCCCCCCTCTTGTGAGCCTTGCCTTGGGACCCTTTGATTTCCCTTTAAACTTGGACACTTGAGGGGTGGCCCTTCCACACTACACGTGTCCCAATCTGATAATACATTTGGGTGTAAGCATTGCCCGGAGTCCCTTTTAGGCTCGTAGGGAACTTTTACACACTCAAATGGGAGAAAGGCTTTGGATCATGATCTCATGGAGTTAGTTTACCTCATATTTCAGACATGAAGTCTGAGTCAGGCTCTCCTTGGTTGTACTTTTATTTATATTTTTTGATGTATTTTTTTTACTTTAATCTGGGCTGTAATAACTTGTAATAAACTCTTGGGGATGGCTAGTGAAAAGGGCGAGTAACTATGTTTTCCAAAAGGGTAGATAGCATGCATATAGGCTTTTAAAATAATTTCTGCACTTAGATATCATGTTCATAGGTTTTCAAATAATTTCTGCATATAGAAATCATGCCTATAGGCTTTTAAATAATTTCTTCACTTAGATATCATGCCTATACGCTATTAAATAATTTATGCACTTAGATATCATGTTCATTGGTTTTCAAATAATTTATGCATATAGAAATCATGCCTATAGGTTTTTCAAGTAATTTCTGCATATAGAAATCATGCCTATAGGCTTTTCAAATAATTTCTGCACTTAGAAATCATATTCATAGGCTTTTTAAACAATTTCTGCACTTAGATATCATGTTCATAGGTTTTTCAAATAATTTCTGCATATAGAAATTATGCATATAGACTTTTCAAATAATTTTTGCACTTAGAATTCATGTTCATAGGTTTTCAAATAATTTCTGCACTTAGATATCATGTTCATAGGTTTTAAAACAAGTTTCCTGCACTTTATACCACATTCAAAATCAACTACGCGTAGAAAGCATGCCTATAGGAACTCTTAATCGAACCTGAGCCGCTTCATTCACATATGGAACTAAAAATCAGAAACAACAGTGTTGTTAGCAGTAGAACACATAACCTTCATTAAAACTGGCCTTTCTTTTAATAATCTGACTACCCTTTTTAAACCAGTACATATTCAGTTTATTTTAGACCTTATTATTTCATTGCTTTCTGAATTCAGTAGATATCATGCCTATAGGATCCTTGTCCAAACACTTAGGCAAGCCTTAGGGTAAAGTTATAAACTAAATCAGTTTCTATTAATAACTACAACCAGCAGGCAAGTCTGAGTCGGGCTTCCTATCTGAATTATATAATAAATTACTTTGCCTCAACCTTTAAGCTCTTTCATGTTTAGTACTTAATCAAACCTTAACTAGTATGTGTAAGTCATATTAATTATGTGCTTCTTTGTTTAAAGGAGTATATTTGAGCCTTTGCTTATTATGTGCTTTCCCCCAACATACTATACATGTTTTGTATGTCGCCTTAGAATTTTTGCCTTTAACACAACAAATAAGCCTAACATCCATCCCTTTTAGGATTAGTAGTCCTAAATGCCCCCCGAGACTGATAGTATTGGGATGGATCATAAATGCAATAACTAAACGAGATCATTCCGCGCTTTAATATCTTAACGGGGTGGGAAGGGTAGATATGGATATGATGACCATGTAATAATGTCACGCGTAGCCCCTCATTAAGGAGTGATTACTGAGCATTGTGTGGGGTAATACATATTGTCAACAAACCTAGGACCCCTTTCCCTTATTTCTTATCTCTTTTAAAGAATTTCAAACTCTTTCTTTAAAAAAAATAAAAAAAATAAAATAATCAGCTTTCTTTTAGTTCTTTCTAACTTTGTTTCATTATGAACTTCAATGTGAAAATACCCTCTTATTTGAAGTTTTATTTGTCTATGTGTTATTCGCATCTAAATTCACAATAATAGTTTGGCCGGAAACCACACTAGTTGATTCTGAGGGGTGCCTAACACCTTCCCCTTAGAATAATTTCAAGCCCTTACCCTATCTCTGGTTTCTCAAATAAAAATCTCTTTGGTGTCCTAATGCACCCTAATCATTAGGTGGCAACTCTTTAGATTAAACCCAATTCCCAAAAGAAATGAGTTGTCCTCCCAATTGTCATAAATCTAATTTCGCGAGAAAAAGGGGCGCGACAAGTTGAAATGTGAATTATAACAAAAAGGACAGAAAGCAGTAGAAATTAGTATAATATAAGTAGGCCTTCCTCGTTTGACATATATAAATATATATACATACACACACACACTCTACTAAAAGTTATTAAGAAAAGCAAAAGCTAGGAAGTGGAAAATCGAGAAAGAATTGCAGCCAGTGAAGAATGTTTCTCTACCATAGACAAAAAGGAGGAAGACGAAACTGTAATGATAGATCCAAGTAACTCACCAGTAGGAAGAACTCATCCCAAGAATACAATTTCAAGTCAAAAGTTCCAACCATGTCTTTCTATTCCTCTGTAACGTAACCAAAGCTTACAAGAGCTACAAAAGGAGTTTTAACCTTTTAGAAGTAAGTTGCTTTCAAGTGAATCAAAAGATAAAAACTATTGGATAAACATCTGAGATTTAAATGACTTCAGTACGGCAGTACCTAGTTGAGGATAATTTCGATCGCTGAATATGTATGCTAGACCGATAAACTGCCTGATAACCACCCGATAAGATCTAAACATATACCAATCCGCACGATATCTTATCGGGTGGCTAACGGATTAATACATTTAAAAGTCAATAACCGTTAAGCCAAACCGTTAAGAGTAAATAACCGCACAATCCACCCGATAAGCATCCCAATGCAATTCTGACTCGAAACTCTCAAAATTTGGCGCAGAAACAAAAGAATTTCCCCCAAAATTTCACTATAATTTCATTTGCAAATCCCTCCAATTCATATTTTAAATATACAACCCCTAAAAAATTTCCCTCAGTTCACCTTTCAATGGCAGATTTCGAACCTCCATCTTTCTCTCTAGGGCTTGATTTCGACATTGATTCAGAGCCCCAGCCCACTGACAATGAAAATTTCGCGAGACAATGGAGATGAATCACTGTAGAATCGTGGTTGTATTCATGGAGAAAGACTAGCGTTAAGAGAAAGAGGATGGAGAAAATCTAAAAGAAAAAGAGAGAAAAATAATACAAAGCATATTTTATGGCTTAAGGGTAGGGGTGACCATAAATAGATATTTGGCTATAAAAATCAAAAGGTAGCTATAGAATATAATTTTTAAAGAGGTATTTATTTATAATATATAAGCTATCAACCTTTGCTATATGAGGTAAAAATTCCTATATTAAACTATGAGATACCCAGCACTTTTTAAAAATTATTTAAGAAATGATACTACTCCTTGATTATTCTATAAATAGCAATTTTTTTACACTAATGAAAAATAAAGATTAGGCACATAATTAATGAGGAAATAAAATGCACTAATTAAAATATTTACCCCCCTTTTGATACCGTACTTTCCGATCAAGGTTTCTAATTAAGCATAGAACTCCTGTTCTATCTAAAAGGGTTTTCAATCAGAAGAAAACTCGTCTCCGGCACCCCTTCGAAATTATCTTGCCAACTTTAAAATTTTAATTATGTAGACATCAAATTGCATAATAAAATCAAAATCGAAAATATCGCAATAATCATAGTATTTTATTTCGAATATTTGAGTGTTAATTACAATCTCTATGGATCCTCTGATTATTCTTTCCAATTGTAAATAAATGAAAGGGCCTTTGAGCTTGATCTTGAATCTATGTTTGTTTCCATGAAAGATGATCTTGAATTCAACTAGCACGAACTTTGATTTGAACTCGCACTCCTTGAACCTTGATTTGTTCTTCGTTCTTGAGCTTGAACTTGATTTGTTCTTCGTTCTTGAGCTTGAACTTGAACTTGAACTTGATTGCTTGAAGCTTGAAACTTGTGAAGAAATTTGTGGTGTTTGATCTGCGAGCTCTCTCTTGCTTCTTGTTATAACTTCTGGTATTTTTTCTGGGTTATGAAGACCTTTATTTATAGTTGTGGGAGGGAGGAGTCATGATAAGAGCAACGTCTTTCCGACCAATCAAATTGAAGTATGACATGACTGCATTTGATTTGCCAGAACATATCACTTGCACACGTGGCGCGATTTCTTTGGCCTTTCAATGTGACTGGGCATGCCTTGTCATTTTGACACGTGACATGGTCTTATTGGCTCTTCCGCTTGACTTGGCGCGTCACGTCATTTGACACGTGGCACCAAACTGGGCCTCTAGGAAGATGACATCTTGGGCTTAATGTAGTGGGCTCATCACTTTAGCCCAATTAAATGGGCTAGCCCAATAGATTAAGACTTATTTATTTAATCCATATATATTGGACTTATATAATTAATTCAATTATAATTATCCAATAAATTTATTTGAACTAATATATCTTGAATTTAAAATAATGTCCAAATTATTTTATGGATTTGATTCCAATAAAATTTATATGCCTACAAATTCATTTACCAATTCAAATATCTGATATATAAAAGGTATATTACTGTTATTGATGAATTGGTAAATGAATTTGTAGGCATATAAATTTTATTGGAATCAAATCCATAAAATAATTTGGACTACATATACATACACACACGGTGATATGCAATTGTTTGTTGTTGATATTATTTTTTAGGTTTTGTTGTCACATATTGTATCTGAGTTGAGAGTCCCCCGGAAACAGACTCTCTATCCCCTCTGGGGTAGGGGTAAGGTTTGTGTACACTTTACCTTCCCTAGACCCTACTGATGAAATTTTATTGGGTTGTGTGTCATGTTGGTGATATGCAATTGTTAAATACAAAATATTTTAATATATATGGGATATCACATATATTAGTATACGAGTTAGACTAGTGTATCATATCAAATCATCAATTCAATATACAGGATTATACATTAATTTTTTTAGAATATAATTATTTTCTTCAACTCTATTTTATTTATAAACATATTTGAAAGATAATATTTTAAGCTAAAGTAGAAAAGGAAAAGTTGTAGTTCTTACACCCGATTCCCTCAGTTGATTTAGCAAAATATTATGGTATTGTTAATATTAGTTGTCATAATAGATTCTGAAACACGCTTGTATTAAGTACTTGAGACAAAGGAGGGGACAAGACGTTGTACACGCTAGCCAAGGTGCAAAAAATGAAGTCCCATAACCTGGATCAAGTGAAGTGCATCAAGGACGAGGAAGACCGAGTTTTGTTGACGAGGCACTTATTCGACGGAGATGACAAACTTACTTTCATAAACTCTTGAACAAAGAGGGGGATAAAAATATTGTGCTGGGTGACTTAGAACGTTTCGAGAGTCGTCGGGACTTTGAGTATTGCAGGCGTATTGAGGTTGCGGAGGTAGAGGGGGATATGCGTAAGATGAGTAGGGGGAGAGCGACCGGGTCAGACGAGATCCCGGTAGAATTTTGGAAGAGCGTGGGAAGGGTGGGTTAGAGTGGCTTACTGAGTTATTTGATGTCATTTTTAGGATAAAGAAGATGCCCAAAGAATGGAGATGGAGCACAATGATCCCGTTGTATAAGAACAAGGGGATATCCAAAATTACAACAATTATCAGGTATCAAGTTACTAAGACATATTATGAAAGTCTCGGAGAGGTTGGTGGAGCTGAGGGTGAGGAGGATTGTGTCTATTTTTGAGAACCAAGTCGGATTTATGTCGGAACGTTCAACCACAAAATCTATTCACCTTGTTAGGAGGTTGATGGAGTAGTATAGGAAGAGGAAGAGGGATTTACACATGGTGTTTATCGACTTAGAGAAGGCTTACTATAAAGTGTTGGGGGAGGTTCTGTGGAACTGTTTGGAGGCAACAGATGTTTATGTTGCATACAATAGGGCTATGAAGTATATGTATGATGGAGCTAATACTCGAGTGAGGACAGTGGGAGGAGACTCGAAACATTTTACTTGTGATGGGGTTGCATCAGGGGTCAGCCCTTTCCCCATTCCTATCTGCCCTGGCAATCTATGCACTGACGTGTCACGTTCAAGGGGAGGTGTTGTAGTACATGTTATTTGCAAATTGCATTATCCTGATTGACGAGATGTGAGGTGGTGTTAACTAGAAGTTAGAGGTTTGGAGGCAGACTCTAGAGACTAAATGTTTCAAGTTGAGCAGGACCAAAACAAAATACTTGGAGGTAAGTTTAGTGGTGAGACTCAGGTAATTGGCGAACACGTGAGACTTGATTCACAAGTCACCCCTAAAAGAGATAGTTTCAATAACTTGGGTCAGTTATACAAAGGGAACGGAGAGATCGACGAGGATGTCACACATCGTATTGGGGGGGATGGATGAAGGAGGGGCTCACTTTTGATGTTCTATGTGATAAGAATGTGCCACCAAGACTTAAAGGTTAGTTCTATAGAGTGGTGGTCAGACCGACTATGTTGTATGTGGCAGAGTATTTTCCAGTCAAGAACTCTAGTGTCCAGAAGATGAAAGTGATTGAAATGAGAATTTTGAGATGGATGTGCAAATATACCATGTTAGACAAAATTAGGAATGAAGTTATCTTGGACAAGGTGGGTATGACCTCTGTGGAGGACAAGATGCGGGAGGCGATACTTAGATGGTAGAGGCATGTTAAGGGGAGAGAGACAAATGAACCATTGAGAAGGTGCGGGAGGTTGGCATTGGAGGGAAAACGAAGAGGTAGAGGCAGGCTGAAGAAGTATTGTGGAGAGGTAATTAGGCAGGATATGGCATTGCTCAAGCTTACTGAGGACATGAACATGGATAGGAAGGTGCGGAGGTTGAGAATTAAGGTAGATGGTAGCGCTGTTCTTGTTTGTTACAGTTGATTTAGTACATCACTGAGTGTCTTTCGTGTATTTTCGTATTCCTAGACTTCTGGTATTACATGTTGTTGCCTTCGCTTAGATTTTATAATTGCACTACTTAGTATTAATTTTGTGTATTCGCTTGGTTTTTCAATTGGGTTGCTTGTCTTGCCCCTTCCCTTTATCTTTCGTGAGCCGAGGGTCTACTTGAAATAGCCTCTGTGCCTTCTTGAAGATAAAGGTAAGGTCTACATACACACTACCTCCCCAGACCTCACTTGCAAGATACAATGGGTTTGTTGTTGTTGTTGTTGTATAATAGATATCGAAACAGCTGAAAATGACGTTAAACTGCTGCCACTTTTGTTAATTATGGACTATTACTATGATGAAAAGTTTTCTAGAATAACACAAACTTGTGTTTTTTCCTCAAACTATTGGGCCAACCAAGAATCACGATCCCAAAACTCCATATTAGGTAGTCGTGATGGTACCTTGTAACTGGGACAAGGTAACTGCCGCGCCCCCTTTTTCCTTGCTGAGTTCGGGTTTTGACACTTTGGGATAACTCTTTTTCTTTTGGGAATTGGGTATGAGATTTGAAGAGATGCCACCTGACAGATTAAGATGCATTAGGGCACCTGGAACAATTAACTCATGAAACTAGTTTGTGATACCAGAGATTGGGTAATGGCTCGAAATTACCTTGAGGGGGAGGTGTTAGGCACCCCTCGAGGTCCACAACGGTGGGTCCCGACCAAACGTGAATTAAGTGAATTAGTCTTATAAACAGATAAAAAATAGACTTAAATAAATAGGAAGTGATGGAGAATTCGTCATCAAAAATACGATAAGATCTGCTGTGACCGTATCGTTCATAGAGGAAGTCGAAGGGTACGCAGGAACTTTTCAGGCACTCCAAGTCATCATTCTTCTTTAATACCATCATCTTCAAAAACTCCCTAGTAGTGTGATTTTCCTGCGCCAGTAAACCAGGACTATCCCAAGGTAGCCTAGAAATACCCCTATTTCTTCCAAGAGAGAGGTCATTTCTATGTCTCCAAAGCGGAACACGACTCTTTCTTTGTCCCAGAATATTGTAGCAACTTCGATTAACATGTTGTTTGGCTGAAGGTTCAATAAAGAAGGCAAATTTCCCAATACCCTTTTCATGTGATTCTTATCACTTGACGGAAGATCCTCCCACCAATCTAGCTATATTGATGGTATGTTATGGACCATGCCGAACTTGAGGACTTCGTGCCTCATTTTCTGCAAAACAAATATGGTTAGGCCCTTTCCCCCTCCAGATTCTACTATTTATACAACAATGATTGCCATATTGGCACTTATTTCTACAATATTAACGCACACAACTGTGGTTGAGTCTGTTGGGATTATGGAAAACCCGATAGACTTTTGGACGAGGCTTATCTTAAAGGATTATTATGTGGACAACATTACCCAGGTAGGTTTGACCATGATGCATGTATATAATCAGAGTAATGTTTCTAGAGAGGTCTAGACTGGTACACTCAAGTGGCAACTTAAGGGGGAAAGGCACGGAACCGTCGACTGCACCGCTGATCGACTAGTTTTGTCGCAAATAGGCCTTTTTGAATTTAAAGGGTGATAAATAGGAAGGGCGCAACCACTCATCAAGCGTTTCTATAGGATTGATTACGCATGAGTGCAATATGATGTTGAGCATAATTTATGCAATAATAAATAGCATGTTGTCACGTATTTGTACATTAAAAGAATGATAAATAGAGTATTTAATAATTGAAAGATGTTTAAGAAAGAAAACAAGGAGACAAGTCAGTTTATAAAATAAAAGAAAACGAAAATGCTTGAAAAATAGGCAATTAAGTCCAAATAAGGGGGAAAGGGAAAGGGAAAGGGTGCACATGTTTTAATAGAATAAAGCATGCTTAAGACTAATTCATAAAAACAAGTTTGTAGTGGTAAGAGCCTAAAAATCCCCAGCAAAGTTGCCATCCTGTCGCGTCCCTTTTTTCCTCGCGGAGTCTGGGTTTCGACACTTTGGGACAACTCCTTTCCTTTTGGGAATTGGGTATGAGATTTGAAGAGTCGCCACCTAACGGATTAAGGTGTGTTAGGGCACCTAGAACAATTAACTCATGAAACCAGTTTGTGATACCAGAGATTGGGTAAGGGCTCGAAATTACCTTGAGGAGAAGGTGGTGGCACCTCTTGAGGTCCACAATGGTGAGTCTCGACCAAACTCAAATTAAGTGTATTAGTCTTATAAGCAGATAAACAAATAGGTATTACTTTAAAAATGGGGAGTAAAGGGGTCCTAGGGTTTTTAGCCTATAGGATCACCTCTGTGCAATACCCGATGACCTTCCTCAAATAGAGGCGTTACACGTGGTATTAGCACACAGGTCATCGTATCCTTTACTACCCGATCAACCTCACCTTAATTATTGTTACCTAAGCGTTCTAGTAGCATCCAGTACGTGCCTTATGCGTGCATTACCCATCCCTTACATGTGGCCCTGGAGGTGTTTAGGACCTCTATTTAAGGTGGTTCTAGACTCACCTATGGTGTTTAAAAGGAGAAAACTACGTGACAAACAAAATAGGTAGGACTGTCACATAAAAGATCACTTAAGGGCACATATTTACCTCCACAAACAGACACAAAGCAAGTGCACGCCATTCAAACAAGCAGTTTTATAAGTTTAGGAGTCATATAGGCACGATATATAAATGAGTACAAACAGAATAGACAACAGTTTTATTTAAGCGAGGCAGTGAATACTTATCAGTTAGCCTACTGATTTTACCACTTACTGAATCTGAACACGTTTCAAGCAGCAAGAAAATCACAATTGTAATCTCAGGTTTTAACTGTCCTACATGTTTGCCTAAGTGATAGCCAGGCAGAACCCTATTATCATGGTATCTAAGCTGTAAACAGCTATTGATTTTAACATGTTGATTTTATCTTTAGACCCTATAGGCATGCTTTCTAACTGCTAGGACTGATTACAAGCATTATTTTATAACGCAAAAGACCGATTTTATATGCATTCCCTATAAGCATGATATCTAAATACAGAAATTAATTTTTCAAACCTTATAGGCATGGTATCCAAATGCATAAATTAATTTGAAACTTTATAGGCATGGTATCTAAATACAGAAATTAATTTTTGAAACCCTATAGGCGTGATTTTTAAAAAAATGCAAAATTGATTTTGAAACTTTGTGGGCATGATTTTGAAACCCTATAGGCGTGAATCTTGACGGGATATTCAAAACTATTTTGATCCTATAGGCATGACATCTAAAAGTGGATCAGAATGTGTTGAACAAATTAGATCCTATAGGCGTGTTATCTACCGCACACAGTAACAGAATGTATTGAAACAAATACCTATATGCATGTTATCTGTTGCATGCAGTAATAGAATATAACTGAGCAAGTAAATAACATGTAGGCAGGATACCTAACATATAATAGTGAAAACATTTGAAAGAAACAGGCACCTAAAGCAGGTTTCTACCCTGTTCTCATGTAAACATTAAACTAGGCCCAGTTTTCCCCAATTCACTATTGCCCCATTGTTATTACAAATAATTATTATATACCATAAGCAAATGAATAGATTACAAAGTATGGCCTGCAGCAGGACCAATGTATCCGGATAACCCAAGCCTTCAAACCATAACAGCTCCAAAGCTCAGAGATACACAGTAACTATTGGCAAAGCACAAAGAACACAAATATCTAGCGTGTCAGAGTTCCCAAGGGCTTCGAGAACCCATGGCCGTGCTCACACTTAGAGAAAAAATGTTCAGAAACAGTTGAAAAGGGATTAGGGACAAAACCCCAATGTGTCAGAGTTCACAAGGGTCTCACATGGACCCCGAGCAGTGCTTACACTGGGGGTGGTAGGACCTAGTTAACTAAGAGTAGGAATTGAGAATAGTACAAAAATAGGAAGTCGTTTTAGGGAAGAAAAAAATTTAGATTTTTAGAAGCGAATAGAACTAGATTACCAGATCACAAAGACTAAAAGCATAAACATATTAGATATATGAGGTTTAGACATGAAGCCCAATGGACAGAGTCACAATCAATTCAAACAAGGTTTCACACTGCCTGGGATTGACTGAGTTCATTAGCTATTACTTAGGTGAGCATATAGGCATATATTAGGCAGAGAATAACATGTTGGGATCAAGTTACTGATCGGAAAATCATATAGAAAAGTAGCAATAGTTGAGAGCATGGAAATTAGGAACACATAAAAACAGGATAGGGGTTAAGGCATGCTAGTTGAGAAATAGGTAAATAAGTGTCATGGATCAAACCAGAGCATGCTAAAGTGTATTAAACACTAACATTGGACATGACAAGTTAAGTTCACAGGAGTTGAAACATGCTAGTTGACAGAAGCATAAGGGCACGCAAAGGCATGCTGGTATATACAGCAAATAACATACTAAATGATAACAGAGATGGACATGCTGTTTAAAAGCAGTAGACATGAAGAACATAGGTATAGCAGAAGTGGAGATATACCAATTAAGAGATGGAGAATAGTGCAGCAAACACAAGCAATAAAAAAGATCACAATGGAGAATGTGTGTGAGTAAGAGTAAGCATCTGTGTATGTAGGTATAACTTTATGAGTATGTTCGTATGTTTGAAAGAAATCAGAATGGATTTTATATAGCATTCAGCTGAGAAGACAATTAAGACAAGAAAATTAAAGTTCACAAATAAGGCAAGCAAATACAATCAACCAGTTAATTTTTGGCTAAACTTGATCAAATAATTTCACAGAATCCGGAAAACATGCTCTTAAATTAGGGATAATCAAATAACAACTCAAATTGAGATTCAAATAAGGTAAATAAATCAATTATTGATCATAAATTAGACTAATTAATCTAAATAAGGCAAGTAGTACCAATTAAAAGTCATAAACAAAAAAATAGGTAAAATCACGAGGAAGTACTGATTTTAATAGGAAAATATAATTCGAACCTTAAATAAAATTAGTCAATCTATTTTGATTGACAGAGACAAACAATAACGAGAAAAAATTGAAGTAATCACTGCAATAAGCAGAGAAACCCAGGGTTTAAAGCATATACAAAAAAATTAGTCAAGCTAGTAAAAATAATCAGATTCAAAACACTTAGGAGTTTTAAAACCTTTTTGGAGAGAGCTTAAAACAAAACCCTAATTTCAGAAAATATTGGAATCAACTAGTAATAAGGAAAAATAGAAGTTTTTTCAAAGAGAAATACCAAATAACACTTGAAATGTTTTAGATCCACAAGGATCTGAACAGAACCAAGTAGCATAAGATTAGGGTTTAAAAAAATGGCAGAGATGAAAGAAAACCTGGTTAAAACCATAGATTCGAGCCATAAACACGAAGATAATGGTACTCACAAATGGAAATGGCCATAAGTAGCTTATTAAAGGTTTGAACAAAAAACTGAGTATATTCTTTC
Source organism: Nicotiana glauca (assembly GCA_026770625.1). Classification (NCBI taxonomy): domain Eukaryota; kingdom Viridiplantae; phylum Streptophyta; class Magnoliopsida; order Solanales; family Solanaceae; genus Nicotiana; species Nicotiana glauca. The sequence goes on from MU777906.1 coordinate 57,440, forward strand.
ATAAACCAACGTAATCGAACAACCAGAAGAGGTGAGAGGCTAGATAAGGCAATAAATCATCAGATGAACCCATATATTGTCAAGAATCGAAGGGTTTTGGGGGAATTTTTGAGTGACGACGCTCTAGGGTTTGAGGGTATCTGAGAGAGAAGAGAGAAAGAGAGAATTCATAGGCAGCGCAAATGAGAGAGTGAGTAGGGTTTGGGGGGTTCGTTGGGTTAAAAAAGGAAAGGGGTAACATGGACCGTTGATCTCTGATCAACGACCACAATTAGATGAGGTTTTGGGTCGGGTTAAAATAATTGGGTTACTAGGTTTGGGTTAGATTAGGGTATTGGGCTGAGGTTTAATCGGGGTGGAGTCCGAAATTGACTAAGAAAAGGGGCTATTATTTAAATACCCAATTAACTTAATAAAATAATTTTATAAAATAATTTATAAATGATAAAAATATTATTTATGCCTAAAAATAATATAAAATAATTTATTAGTATTATAAAAATATAAAAGGTTATTTTCTTGTGAAATAAGGTAACTATACACACATGGGGCCATTATTACAAAGTTATTGCAATTATAACCCTAACATGTACATATGGCCATTCCTGAAATAATTAAAGCTTAGTATAAATATAAAATGATAAATTAAGCAATAGAATTATTATAAACCTATTTGTGATGCAACAAGTAATTATTTTTATAATAAAATGCTAGAATAAATTAATTAAAATTATTTTTAAAATTACAGAAAAATTATGAAAAAATACTGGTTGATGCTTATGCACTATTTTGAAAGCATATATGCATTTTGAAGCATATGAGGGGAAAAATGGGTATCAATAGTAACCCTAACACATGCTGAGAATTAACAGAATTTAACCAACTTAACTGCAATACATTAATTAATAACCGAAACAATATAGCTGAACCAACATCAGTCATACAATCCCAAAATCATTAGTACAAATCATAAATTTTTCTAAGAGTAACTAGTAATATCAAGTAAATCATTTCTCGAAATAATAGTTAACAATGGAAAAGAAGGACAACAGAAGGTGACTCCAGAGCCTGCGAACGTCAAGCATGTATACCTTGAAGTCTCCATCCGCGCACTCAAAATCAACGACGAGCGCAAAAACAATGTATAAAATATAGGCTCGATAGTCAAAGATAGTATAATTATTAAATTGTCTCCACAAGGATTGCTTAAATAGTATTCACAGAAATCTTCATCTTAACACTATTCAGGATAATACACCTTTGATCTTGAATTGTCAACGAACTAAGAGTAAAACTAAAATTATCAACTATAAATAATTATTGGAAATTGGGTAGCTAGATAGAAAAAATTAAATATTAGTAAGAGAAATAAGGGCATTGACAAGATGTGTGCTCCATTCTTATTCGGGATATAATTTTGTTCTAAGTTCACTCTAAAGTTCTATTAACTCTTTCGATTTCAATAGATGATTAAATTTTCTTAAGGATTCAAATTCTTCTTCCAAATGAATGAGAGATCTGTTAAAAAACCTAGTGAAAAGTACTATGAATATATGCAAGAATATGCTGAATGAATGATCTTACAAAGAATATCTCTCAACTATTCTTCTAAATTGGGTCAATTGATAACTCTAAGAGCTCTTTCGATTATCTATGAGAGTCATGAAATCAACCTAATTAAGATAACACAATGCGAATTGCAGCAACACTTCTCGTCTTTTTAAAGTAAAATCACAATTAACCTTGCAATTCAATGAGGAGCTTGTTCAACAAATTCAAGCAACTTACATAAATCAAACCCTTAAATAACAATCAAGTCACAACATCTGTCAAATACCCTACGAAGGACTACTCCATAGGGGAAAAACTGTTCATCACAAGAGTATTAAGAGTACAAGAAAATATTACAACCGAAGAATTCAAACAAACTTTCATATTGAATGATTCAGATGAAGTATTCAAAGTCTCCATTGTTTCTTTGCTTTCTTCTCTCCAAAAGTTGCTCCAAAATTCAAGATACCTTGTTTAGGATGAGGTTAGGTTTCATATAGGTCAAGGGGAGTTCCCCCAATTTACAAAAATAGGCCTGATTAATATTTTTCAGAGACGTACGTGCGCGGCCGCACCTGGAAGCTTGGGCATGCATCTATGGAAGTGTCCTGTTAAAAATATCATAACTTTTTGTAGAATAGTCAAAATAACAAGTTGTTTGAACAGCTAGAAACTACACTCAGAGTCTACATTTCTCCAGAAGATTCCTGATAAAAATCCTTGTAGATTGGGAGATATCATCTGTTGAAGTTGGATCATGTGTTTCTAGAGAGAAACTTTAGCTCCAACCTCTAAATCCTACTATTCATCGCTTGAATCTTCATTCCTTGTCACCATTTGACTTCTAATACATCGTATTCAATCGTCAAAAACTCTCCTTTGCCATATTTTGTATATTATTAGATATTTTTACCTTTTTCTTCTCACATGTACACTTAGAACTTTCCTGCACATCAACAAAATATAAATGTAAGTTTTCGAAAAAATGATCACCAAATTACTCACAAAAAATCAAATAACCACCAAAAATATAACCAAATAAAATCCTTAATATTAAGATCATCAACCAACTCGACCACAAGTACCTGAATGTGCACAAAAAATGTGCAAAAGATGAGTACATCATAGTGGTACCTAGTAAATACCAAGCCTAACCTCGATAGAGCAGTAACGAGTCCAAGTCAAGATACCTACTAGACATATAGACCTATGCAAGATATAACATAAAGCTAACAATATAAAAAAATATCAATGTAAGACTAACAACGGAAAGATTTTGATTTACAACCAATAGTGAAAATAATAGAAGCACAAATAGCAACAAAACGTAGACGGGAATAAAATAGTAACATAATCAGAACACACATGAGATATGAATTAGGAAAATAGATGGCAACTCAATTAATCACAATGTTCCCAACGCATGGACTTGCAACAAGAATTATCCTGATGCACCATAATTTGTAACCACAAATCATGAGTCAATTTCCAAATCCTTACGTCTGGCACCTCGTACCTATAATAACAATCACCTTCACACGACAAGGCCCACTGACTACCATGTACATTGTATCCATGTCAAATATCAATTAAACTGATGAGAAATATATTTAAATCCAAATAACCGTAATAACGATGTAGGATAAAGCAAGACATCAAAGGAGATAATGAGTTTATTTTAGAAATCAAATAAAGTAAAATAAGTACAAGTTATAAAGAATAGAATATCAAATAGGTTTAGTTTAGAAACCAATAAAATAAGTAAAAATATCGTGTTTAACCAAAGTAAAACATGCGTTAAATTGATGAATTAAATATATAATCTATTAAGCGTAAAATGTGATGACAATTTTCAAGTACAGTAAACATCAAATAGGGTGACGAATATAAATTGCAATTAAAGTAAAACTGTGATAACCATTTAAAATAGTAAAGCACCAAGTGAGATAACGAGTTTTATTTTAAAATTCACATAGGTAAATCACCTTAATAATTAATTTATCAAGAAATAACAGAGGCACAAATTAATATGTTAAAGCAACACAATAAATCAGGTAGAATGCATGACTCACCATTATCGTTCCATTAATAAAATATTGATATTCAACCAAATACGATCAAAATACAAGTAAAATGATTTAAGAACAAAAATAATCATTCAACCGACAAACCGTTCCAACCTAGAATGTACCATAAAAATGACAATCGAGAATAGATTTACTATCACAATAATTACAATATATCAATATGTTGCGGATTGCAACCCCATCCCACTTGTATCATATCATCTGTCTTTATCGCTCTATATCATATCTTTCCATATCATTTCAATACCGTTGCAGCGTGCAACCCGATCACCAAACAATATGAATTAAATAAACAAACTACAAACAACTACGGCATATCACAAAAATTAAACAAAATAAAGAAACTAAACAAAGAAGGTCACAAGCAGATAAAAATTACATGATGTCACATAAAGTCAAATAACAAGTACCGACGGTTCATAAGTAAATGATTGATTACCAAGAATCAATTAATTATTAAGGAACATAATTGATAAGACATGAATTCAATAAGTAATCGAAGTTAACAATTAAAGCATATAAGAGTAAACTTGATAATAAGAGATAGAGCACGTACTAACAACTTCGATTAAGGCACGTAAGAGTAAGCTTATCAATGGAAGATACAACATCAAAATGACAACTTTAATAAAATGCATGAAAGAAGCCTAATAGTCTAAACCAGTCAAATACTACATATAAGTCTGTGTACACACTTGTCACCTCGTGTACACGTCTTTCACATAATTTAAATAGTACCGTCAATCCAAATCCTAAGGGGTAGTCCCCCTCCCCACAAAGTTTTTTTTTGAGTTAAAATTATATTCTATTGATACTCAAAAATATTACAAGTTGGTTCCTGGTAGGAGCTTTGACTCGCTACTACCCCTTTACATCACTTATACTATGACATGGAAATCAAAGTGTCTAACTAACTATAACTACCAATACAGACAATAGTATCTTATCTATACCTTTCTATTTCTATCTATACATTTGTTCTTCATAGAATTCAGTCCAGTTTTTGCACCAACTCTCTCCATTTCCTGTTATAATGTCCTCGAATGTATATGCAACACTATTTCCTTACAGATTTGGTGTTCATCATATTTGCCATATTCAAAATCTGCCTCTGTTCCTTTCTCTCTATATCAGTGCAACTGTCATGGCAAAAACAAAGCATGTGATACCACTGATACCTGTCTTGCTCTTTGCCTTCTTGCTGATCCATTCCAATTCACATTCCCAGTCTCCTATAGTCCTTTTTATGTTCCATCCATAGGCACAGTTTAGTCCACAAATTCTTTGTTATTGGACATTCAAAAAAATAGGTGATTGAATGTCTTTATACTATGCCTACTGAATATACAGTCTGTTGGCACAGTAATACCAATATTCAGCAATCTATCCACTGTGGCTAGCCTCTTCTGCTCTGCAAGCCACATGATGAATCTATACCTCGGATGTACACTTTTAAGCAACATTAAGCCCTTCTATTCCACTTTGCTATACTCCAAGATCAACTTCAAGTACATGTGCTTGATTTGAAACTTTCCATTCTTTCACAGACTCTTTAGCCTTTCATGCATGGTCCCTTGGAGTTGTTGATGCCTCATAACCACTTCCTTGCTATCTAGTATCTTCCTTATTACCCAAGTTATTGTTTTAGGAGTAGGCATTGTGTCCAGATCCTTCTTCTTTATATAGAAACTATGAACCCATTGAATCCATAAATAGTCATTCTTTCTAGTTAGATCTCATAAGTGCTTAGTAACTGCTGCTTTGTTCTATACTTTGATGTCTTGTATGTTTAGGCCTCCAACTGCTACTAGTTTGCATACATTCTCCCAAGCAACTAGTGCCTTCTTTGAGATAGCTACACTGCTTGTCCATAAAAATGTCCTGCATATTGTTTTAATCATTTTCAGCACCTTTTTTGGGATAATGAACACCTGAGCCTAGTAAGTCTGTATACTAAATATGACTGCCTTTATTAATTGACACCTTCTTGAATAGGATAGAAGCTTTGCTGACCAACAGGTAACCTTTGTTGTTATCTTCTCAACTAGAGGCAAGTACTGAGCAATAGTTAGTTTTTTTGAGTCTAAAGGGATGCCCAAGCATCTAAAAGGCAGTTTTCCTTCAATAAAACCCAATGTTTGCAGGATATCTTCTCTAGCTTCTAATCTATCCCAGCCATGTATATAGCACTCTTACTTACTTTCCAGAAGCCTGTGAAACCTGTAGAAAGCATTGTTTAGAACCCTTATGGACTCCATATCAGCTCGACAATACATTAGCAAATCATCAGCAAAGCACACATGTGAATTGTTCAGCTTCCTACACTTTGGATGGAATTTAAAATCCCCATTTTTATGCAATTGTTTTAGCTCTCTACTCAGATACTCCATGGTAATAACAAATAAGTAAGGAGACATAGGATCTCCTTGTCTAATTCCTCTCTTCCCCTTAAAAGGTTTAGTCCATCCTCCATTTAGCACCAATGAATATGAAACAGTAGTGACACAAGTTATTATCCATTGTACAAATTTGAAAGGGAATCCAAGGTCTATCAGCATTTGCTTGAGGAAACTCCATTCCAAAGTGTCATAAGCTTTCCTTAGATCCACTTTCAGCACACATCTAGGAGAGACTCCTTTCCTGGCATATCCTTTAAATAGCTCATGGCTTAGCAGAATATTATCTACTATACTCCTTCCTTCAATAAAAGCTGATTGTGACTGGTCAATCAGTCCATCAAGCACAACTTTTATCCTCCTTGTAATAACTTTAGAAATTATCTTTTACAAGATAGTATAACAAGCAATTGGCCTATAGTCTGTTACTGTTGCTGGTGCATTCACTTTAGGGACTAATGTAATAGTTGTTGTATTTATCATACTAGGTAATTTGTTTGTACTAAAGAAGTCCTTAACAGCTTCAAAGATATCCTCTTTCACTATCTCCTAATTTCTTATAAATAATTCCATAGGAAATCCATCAACACCTGGTGCTTTGTCTTTAGGCATATCTTTAACTGCTTCAGTGATCTCCTCCATTGTTACCATTTGAATCAATGTTCTTTGCTGATCCACATTTAAGCATGGTCCTTCCCTTATTACAGCTGTATTTGCACAGGGTAGTTCACCAGCACAATCTCCCATTAAGGGCTGAAATACAGTTATAAATTCATGCTCAAAAAGTTTGGCTTCTGTTAGCTTCACACATGTATCTGTATAATGGTAGTTATACTATTTTGACTGGCTCTGATCTTCCATTGTACATGAAAATATTTTATATTTGCATCACCACACTCAATCCAGCATGCCTTTGATTTCTGCCTCAGAACTTGCTCCTCAACAGTGCTCCATTTTTCTATTTCACCTAATGCTGCTTTCTCTTCATTTATAAGGGACTGTACCAAAGGATTCTGCCTCATTTGACTTTGCACAATATCCAGTTTCTCTCTTGTCTGCTCAAGTTTTTGCTTGTATGAAGCCAAATAAGCATTTATCCATTTAAGTTGCTCTTTCGGATTCTTTAATTTGCACCAAATCTGCTGCATAGGTGCTCCTTCATAATCCTGATCCCATACCTGCTGCATTATATTCTGAAATTGTGGATGGTCCATAAAGTTGTGTATAGTCTAAATGGTTTAGGGTGTAGTAACTTCTAGCTGCCACATTTTATAAGAATAGGAGAATGATCAGATACTGATGGATTCATATAGTCTACTTCCACATGCCCATACTGTTGAATCCACTGATAATTTCCTAGTGCCCAATCTATCTTGCTATACACTCTATTCCAAGTTCCTTATTTATTTGTCCAAGTATAGTGCCACCCATTAACTCTTAATGGCGTGAGTTGCAAATCATCAATCATCCCTTTAAATACATGTACTTCAGCAACAGTTACAGGAGACCCTACTCTATCTTCAGAGGAAAGAACATTATTGAAATCATAACTCAACAACCATGCCTCCTGATTTTAAATTTTAATTTGCCTGAGATCCCTCCATAAACTCTCTCTCTTGTGTCCAACAGTTTGAACATAAATGACACTAAGCTAGGGTTTAGTATAAGTTCAAGGATCTTCAACACTACAGTGGATGAATTGATCTACCATGTGGCTCACTAGCACTTGAATATGACTTCTCCAAAGTAACCAAATTCTCCCATTTACAGCACATGAGTAGTTACAACACACATTCCATCCCGTAGCTATCAGTTTTTGGATTTTCTTTGCTTTATGCTCCTTTACTCTAGTTTCTATAAACCCCATAATATCTACTTTATTAGTGGCAATAAGCGTTTTAATCTCCTTTTGGTTATGGGCTTGATTTAGCCCACTAATATTCCAAGTAACAATGATCATTTGGATATTAGAGGGTCTGGTGGTCCTAGATCAATTTGTTGACCACTACTACCTTCATCCTTATTCACATCTATACTTTTGCCCTTTTCAATCTATTTTTTCATCTCTGGATCTTTACAAATAGTCCCATGTGTATCATTTACTTATGATACATAAGCAATCTATTGTGCATTTTCCTTACTACCATTCACCTTTTCTACATAGCCTCTCTATTGTGTATCTTCGTGTACTATTATTACTCCTTCCTTATGATCTTCATTCACTTGAGGTTGTTTGACCAACCAGGCTTGCTTCACATTCTTCCCCTTCTTCTTTCCTCTTCTCCTGTGACTTTCCTGCCTATCACCTTCCTTTATTTCTTGTTCCTCATCACATTTTGTGTTATACCAGCAGTCCATAGAATCATGCCCAAACTTTAAGCAATTATTACAAAAACTAGGCTTCCAATCATATTCAGTTACTTGTATCTTTGGACCATAAGGTGATTCTATCTCTATCTGATCTAGTAAGGGATACGCAGCATCCACCTCCGCAAGGATTCTAGAATAGGATATCTTCTCATAGTGAGCAGTAAATTTATCAGTGTATAATGGTTTACCGATTGCACTTGCTATTTTCTAAGAGCTTCAGTCGACCAAAATCCCACTGGCAGCCCAGGGAACCTTACCCATAGTGGGACTGTACTGAAAATATCTTTGTTGAATGAAAAATCAATTTCCTATAGTCTTAGTACCATAGGTTTGTTCCTGTACGTGTAAGGTCCCGATTGAAGGACTTGATCTCTATCGTCTATGGTGCTAAATCTAAAAATACAGTATCCCTCAGCATGCAACAGGATCTGAGGTTTGGTAACAAAAATACTAGACATTCATTACAAAATTCTCCATAGCTTTCTCATACGAATTTTCTCCAATTATATAGCCAATTAAAGCAGTTTTCTAATAATTCTCATGGAATTTTAAATCTTATTCTCACAATTTAACGATTTTCTTACTATCTCTATCGATTGAAGGTACAAACGAGAGTGTTTTTCTCATTTGTGAGCTAAGATTTCCTCGAACGATATCAGCTGCCATAGGTGTTGGCTTCTCTGATCCACTAGCTTCTGAGTACTGTAAACATCTCATTGTTGATTTCATCACTTCTTCCATTTTTACTGGTTGAAGTTGGATCTCACCTTCAGAACTACTCGTTTCATGAATTTTCTCAATCGATTGATACTTCTGCGGAAGAAAACGACCAAAAGTTAGGGAGGTAATTCCATTTGAATGCCATTTTCTGGAGTAATCATCTTCTCCGTCTGCGTAACAGTGCCATGCACTATTTTCCAACGACGGACCATTAATTTCGGTGACAATTGCAAACTTTGATATTATGTGCCGAGAGAAACGGTTATCATTTTTCCTTCTTTGACAGCTAGGAAATCTCTTTATGATAGCTCAGGCCTTAAGAGTCATCAGCCTATGCAGTCAGCTAGGCTGAATTCCCCAGCTAACTCTACTACAATTGTTCCTAAAACAAGGAGAACTATCTCCCCTACTGAGATGCAAAGTAGAAGAGCCCAAGGACTTTGTTACTTTTGTGATGATAAGTTAACTCCTAGACATAAGTGCATCCTTCCAAAGCAAATGTTTGTGTTGGAACTAGAGGTAACTGAGGATGAATCTGTTAATACTGGGACTGGCAGCAATGAGAGTGAGTCACCAAGTGAGGAGTGGTCAGCCTCTATTGGTGAGCATCCCTTTATATCCTTGTGTGCTTTAATAGGCATTCAGGGTGCTCAAACTATCCATGTTACTGGTTACATTGACAAGATACCTATTCAAATTTTATTGGATGGAGGTAGCACACATAATTTCATTGACTCTGAATTATCCAAGAGGTTGGGTTGCACTGTGATTCCAACTAATGTGGGTTATGTCAATCTAGGTAACAACACAATGGAGGCCACATCTGGTATAGTGAGGAATTTCCAATGGATGTTGGAAGGCACAACCTATAAGTCTGATTTGATTGTGTTTCTAGTTGGAAAATATGATCTAGTACTGGGTGCTTTATGGATGAAGACTCTTGGACCATTGACTATGGATTATTCTACCCTTACCATAACCTACAACTATTTCGGCAAGCAACATGTATTGAAGGGAGTTCCTGATGCTTGTAGATTAACAAGCCCAAAGGCTGTCAATAAGTCTAATGGGAATGATGTGGAACTCTTTATACTGCATGTCGTGGTTGATCAACCACAATCTATTCAGTTGAATACTATTCATCTTTCTGCAAATGAGGCAGTGTCACAGCCTCTTCATATCCTTCTTTAGCAATTTTCAGGTTGTGTTTCCTGAACCTACTATTTTGCCACCTCAAAGGGGTGAATTCGATCACATGATCCCCTTGCAACCTGGAGCTAAACCAATCAATATCCGACCTTATAGGTATTTTTCTATGAAGAAAGATATTATTGGGAAATTGGTAAAGGGAATGTTGCAGCAAGGGGTGATTCAATACAACAACAGTCCCTTCTCATCACCTGTGGTAGTGGTAGGTAAAAAGGATGGTTCATGGATATCACGTGTTGATTATAGAGAATTAAACCATTGCACCATAAATGACAAATTCCCTATTCCTATTATAGATGATTTATTGGATGAACTAGCTAGAGCCACCATTTTCTCTAAAATTGACCTTAGATCTGGGTATCACCAGATCAGAATGGTGCCTGAGGATGTCCCTAAGACTGCACTGAAGACTCACATGGGCCACTATGAATATTTAGTCATGCCTTTTGGGCTAACAAATGCACCCTCTACATTTCAGTGTTTGATGAATCACTTGTTTCTCCCATTTTTGTGAAGATTTGTGCTGGTATTTTTTGATGATATTTTGGTTTATAGCTTATGCTTAGTTGATCATGTCCAGCATTTACAGCAGGTCTTTGAGGTTATGGTGAAACATAAGTTACTTGCCAAGAGATCCAAGTGTGTGTTTGGGGTCCCTAGTGTTGAATACTTGGGACACTTCATTTCTTCTCAAGGAGTGTCCACAGATCCAAACAAGATAGTTGCTATTCAGCAATGGCCTATTCCTACTGCTGTCAAACATTTGAGATGTTTTCTTGGATTAGCTGGCTATTACAAGAAATTTATTAGGGGCTATGGGTTGATCAGCAAACCTCTTACTGAGTTGCTCAAGAAGGATAATTTTCACTGGAATGATTCTGCTAATCAAGCATTTACTGAGCTCAAGCATGCCCTCACTTCTGCCCCAATTTTGGTATTTCCAAACTATTTTTTTCCTTTTGTTGTGGCAACTGATGCCAGTGGTGCTGGTATTGGTGCTGTTTTGACGAAATCTGATCATCCTATAGCCTTTATTAGCAAAGGTCTTGCTCCTAGGCATATTGATCTTTCTATATATGAAATATAACTCTTGGCATTGGTGTTTGCTTGTCACTAAGTGGTCTCATTATTTACTCAGTCGCCACTTCATTGTGAAGAATGATCAAAAGGCCTTAAAGTACCTTTTGGAACAAAAACTTCACACTAATTCTCAGATTAGGTGGTTAGCCAAGCTTCTTCCTTTTGACTTTGAAGTCTAGTATAAAAGGGGCAAGGATAACATAGCTGCAGATGCTTTGTCTAGAGTTCAAGGTGCTAAACTCATGTCTTTACTGATGAGCTCTGTCCAAGCTGATCTTTGGAAGGAAATTCAAGATAGTTGGGTTACTGATCTTGAGCTTGTTGCTCTGATTGCTTCCCTCCTGCATACACCACAAAAACACATTACTTGGCTTAATCAACAACTTTGAAGGAAGAGCAAACTATTGGTTGGTAATGATACAACTCTGAGAACTAAAATTCTTAGCCTTTGGCATTCTTCTCCTACTGGAGGGCATTCTGGCATTGATGCTACTACTAGGAAGGTTCTTTCTTATTTCTATTGGAAGGGCATTCGCACTGACATTGTTGATTTTATTCACAAGTGCAATGTTTGTCAACGGAACAAGTATGATACTGCTGCTTCTCCTATTTTTTGCAGCCTCTCCCTATACCTGCTCTTCCTTGGACTGACATTACTATGGACTTTATTGAGGGTTTGCCTAAGTCTAAGGGAAAATCTGTCATTTGGGTAATCATTGATCGACTTACCAAACATGCTCACTTCATTGCCTTATCATACCCCTACACTGCTTAATCCTTAGTCCATATCTTCTTAGATAACACTTTCAGGCTTCATGGTTTCCCCGCTTCCATTACTAGTGATAGGGATCCTATCTTTATAAGCACCTTTTGGAAGGAATTTCTCACTGTTCAGGGTGTCACCCTCCAAACTTCTACTGCTTATCACCCTCAGACATATGGACAATCTGAGGTTCTTAATCGTTGCTTAGAAACTTACATTCGTTGCTTCTGTACTAATTCACCTGCTGATTGGTCTCTTTTCCTGTCCTTAGCTGAGTGGTAGTATAACACTAGCCCTATTTCTGCTATTCAAACTTCTCCCTTTGAAATCTTGCATAGTTACCCCCCTGCATTTTCCATACTTTCCTGGTGATTCTGATTCTCCTTCCATTGAGGAGGTTGCTTTGCTTCGTGAGTTCAAACTCTAACTTGCAAAATTCCACCTTACTCGAGCCCAGAAAAGGATGCAATCTCATGCTAATGCCCATAGATCTGACAAACAGTTCAATGTGGGGGACTGGGTGGTTGTTAAACTTCAACCTTATAGATAGTCCACTCTTTCTCCTTTTCCTTATCATAAACTCACTTCCTACTACTTTGCTCCTTATCCTATTATTGAGAAGGTAGGTGCAGTAGCCTATAAGCTTCTTCTTCCTCCTGAGGTCCTCTTACACCCTACTTTCCATGTGTCCCAACTCAAGTTTTTCTATGACATCCCTGCTACTATTGTTCACTTTCCTATTGTTCACCTATCAAGACAATATTGCCCCCTTCCTGAAGCTATTTTGGATTGCCAGTTGATTAAAAGAGACAACAAAGCTGTTGCTCAATGCTTAGTGAAATAGACCGGTTTGGATTCTTCATATGCCACTTGGGAGTTAGCATCTGCTTTGAAGGCTCGTTTCCCTTCTTTCACCCTTGAGGACAAGGGTGTTGTTCATCACAGGGGTATTGATATGTATATTTGTGGCTACAGGTGGAAACATTTGAATTCTAGTTAGGCTAATATTTGAAATTTAGTTAGGCTAGCATTTGAATTTTGACGGGAACGTTAGTTACTAGTTTTAATTCAAATTGTGTAATTTCTTTTGTATTTTCAGCACTTATAAATAGCTCATAGGTCATGTTTTCACACAATTATCATGATATAGAAAATCTTAGTTCTTCTCAATCTCTCCGTCTCTCTCTTTTCTGCCTTATTCTATTCCTCTACTCTTTTCCTTCATTTTTCTGCAACTGTTCCATTGAGTTTTAGCTGATAGTCAACAATTGAGTATCAGATCTAGGAATTAATGATAACCGTTTCTCTCGACAAACAAAGTTAGGCAAGATACATACTTCAAGTGGGCCAAAACAATACTCAAAATAGATTTTCCCTTTTAAATTCACCTCCGCACGGCTCAATCTAGCCAAAAATGACTTAATCATATCAAACAATGCATTAAAAACCAATTCCAACCAATATATTTATGATCTTTATACAATTTCTCAAAAGTCAACAAAAGTAAACCCGGGGCTTGCCCGGGCAAAAATCGGGTCAAAGTGTAGATTCCGACTACCCATAACCCCATGATTTAAAACTCAAATTCTCATTTTTCAAAACTTAGACAACATTTGTCAAAATTCACTTTGATTCTCAAAAAGTTGATGTTAAATCTCATATATAATCATGTAATATAATTAAAAATTGATCAAAATCACTTATCCAATAGTTTAGTATGAAAATATCTACACAAAATTGCCTCCTGCCGAGTCTAGGGTTCAAAATATGATAAAATGAAGCTAAGTCCCGAAATACTCAGCAATAAACAAGGTGCAGATGCCGTGTTTGCAACATGGGATTAGCAAATGCGAACTCCGCAATTGCGGAAACTTGATTGGAAAAGCGACCACTAACTAACTTTGCTGACGTTGCAACTACAAGATAAAAGCTCACAAATGTGAAGTTGTGTACCTCGCAAAAGAGATAACGAGCACAAAACACAATACAAAATTGATGCTCGCTAGACAAAGATACTATAGTAAAATTATAGTCTCCACATGGATTGGATTTATACAGTGCTCTAGTAATTTTTTATTTAACTGCTATTCAGGATGATCAAAACTTGAATTAGAATGATTTCGAACTATGAATAACAACTAAAGTAAAGCAATTGACACTTGACTGCAAAGAGCTAGAAATTAGCAGAGCCGGTTTGTTATCTGTGTGAAGAATAAGGGTCATGACATGATAAGTGCAAGATAGCTATTTGGGATTTAACTCTAGTTTAATTCCCTCTAATGTTCTATGATTATCACGAATTCACTCGATGATTAGTCCAAACGTTTATTCAAGACTCCTCTCTTAATTAAATCATAACTCTACGAGGTGAACTAATATAAGCACTATGAAAATATGCAAGCATGCGTTAATGGATTGGCCTTTAGGAAAACGTCTCTCGAATATTCTCCTAACTTGATTTAGTCAAAAATTCAACAAGCTCTTCCGATTACTTAATAGAATCACTTAATTAAACCAAATAAAATAGTGCAAAGATAATCACAAACATATTACTCTTTCGATTAAATAAATCGGTGAATAAAGTTGCAACAATTCAAAGCTCCATAAACTAATTCAAACAAAGAACTAGAGTTAAAATTCACAAATATTTATCAAAATACCATATCCGTCAAATCCTAAGGGAAACTACTTCATAATTATGGAAGACGTCAATACAAATATAATTAAAGAGTAAGAAAACATCAATCAAACGTTACAATCCAAACTCCCGTATTGAATTGATGGAAAAATGATAAAATCCTGTGTCTTATAGCCTCTAATGCTCTCCCAAAGCTTCCACGTTCAAAAGTCCTCTAAAATTCGTGATTTTGATGTATTTATACCGTATAGGAACGGGTCCGTTTGAAACTATCCTTTCCAAGATGAAGTGGGAAAAGTTGGGCGAAAAAATACACTTCCACAGCGCACCGGGAGCGCACCATACTTCGCATTAGAGAGGCTTATTTTTTCACTCTGCAGGAATTTTGCACTAGCGCCCCACTACGCATCGGGTAGAGCGGTAGTGCAATTTTCTCAGAGTAATTTTTCCCCCTCACTTTTTGACATCTAGACTTGGTCCTCGACCCTCGTACGCGATTCCAACTTAATTTCTTGGGATATTACTCAGACTTCAATGCTCCAACTGGTTCGATTAAGCTCCCAAATATCTTTAACTCAAATCACTTCCTGCACGGCATAAAATACATAGTTAGTGTAATCTACTAACGTTCGAGCTCAAACACTGTCACGACCCGGATTTCCCATCCTCGGCAGTCATGGTGGCGCCTACTAGTGAAATCTAGGCAAGAAAACTATTCCAATTTAATTACCCTTTTCAAGTTTTAATTCCTTAACAATTTCAAAACACCATATCAAAAGCAGCAGAAATAATAATAACAAAAGCAATACGGAAGACGAAATCTGATAGTTTAGCTTAATATAAACTGCGAAAGTCTAAATACAACTGTACACAGAATTTGGTGTCACAATGTCATGGACCATCTACGAATACTACAAATAAAGTTTGAATAGAAATACACGAATATGACTTTGAATAAGTAAAAACTAAAAGGAAATGATAGAAGAGGATGCAAGGCCCGCGGACGTCTGTAGGAGTACCTCGGGTCTCTGCCGATGGACTGAAGGCAGCAACCTCATTGTGGTCCAAACACTCCAGTACTAGTATGTGCACACAATGCAGAGTGTACTATCAGCACAACCGACCCCACGTGCTGGTAAGTATCGAGCCTAACCTCGGCAAAGTAGTGATAAGACTAGGATAGGACTACCAAATAAACATGTGCATTTATACCAAATACATCGAGTAATAACAACAAAACTAACAGTTAAATTTGGGAAGGGGAAACATGATGTGGGGGAATGACAAGTACAACATAACCTCGGTAAAGAAGCATAAAGTACACTAAAATTCAACTATAAGAAAATTATGACGAACAATACAAGTGCACGACATCACCCTTCGTGTTTTACCTCAAATAATCATGGCACAAAATTATCCTTCGTGCATTATCACTCATATCATGGCACGACATTGTACATCGTGCGACATGGCATCACCCTTCGTGATTTTACCTCACATATCGACACGACATCACCCTTCGTGCATTAACACTCTCAAGCTCACGCACGGCATCACCCTTCGTGTTTTACACTCTTCCTCACCCAAGCAATAATCACAAAACAATTTGGGCAAGGGAATCAACAATTTCACAATAGAATCCCGGCAAGGGAACAATAGTTTAACAAAAAAATCCCGGCAAGAGAAATAATATCATAAGCAGTAATATCCCGGTAAGGGAACCAATATCAATAACAACAATATCCCGGCAAGGGAAATAATATATCTCATCTCATTTTCACAATCACTTCTCAACATAAACCTCAACTTGATCCAATACTCAACAATAGTCAATTACCATGAATACTTTCATAAGTATTATTCAACAATGATAATCATCATATTAAGCATGAATAATACACAACGGAGCCACAAGTACAATACGAGACTCACGGGCAAGCTTGACACCGATGTATAGATACTCGTCACCACACCTATACGTCGTACTAAATAATTAACACATAGAAAATAAGACCAAACTCCTATTCCGTCAAGCTAAGGTTAGACCAAACACTTACCTCAACTTCCATGACCACACTCAAGCATCACTTTTCCTTTAGAATTCGCCTCCAATTTACTTGTATCTATCCGTAATTAACTTAACAATATCAATAAATACTAAAGAACTCAACTCCAATGCTTAATTATATGTTTTCTATCATTTTCCCCAAAAAGTCCAAAATCGACCTCGGGCCCGCTCGGTCAAAACTCGAGGTTCGGACCAAAACCTGATCACCCATTCACCCATGAGCCCGAATATGCAATTGGTTTTGAAATCTGACCCCAAACGAGGTCTAAATCCCAATTATTCAAAAAGCCCTAATTCTACCCATATCCCTACTTTCTACCATAAAAACCCTAGATCTTTCATGACGATTGATGAAATAGAAATGGACATTGAAAGAAAAAGGTTAGAATCATATACCAAAACTTTGGGGAAGAAGTTGCCTCTTGAAAATTGCCTCAATGCTCTCTAGTTTTGAAAATATGAAGTTATGGGCTAAATTCATGTTTTGCTACTGTTTTTAATTCACTGGACATGCCTTCTTCGCGTTCGCGAAGGGTGTAGCCCATATGAACTTGTGTTCACATTGAACGGCTCGCGTTCACGGAGCTTTGGCTACTCGATCCTTCGCGTTAGCGGTCAAGTGGCCGCGTTCGCGTAGAATAAAATCCCTTTCCCCCCAGTCCCGGCCAAAAAGGCCTTCGCGTTTGCGATAGCAGGTCCACGTTTGTGAATTATAACACCCCCAAGCTTCACGTTCATGACCTGTGTCTCGCGTTCACGTAGAGGGAATATTCCTTCAGACTAACTTACCCATCACGTTCGCAAGAGTCCTTCCGCGAATGCGAAGAACAAAACTTCATCACACTAGAAACAGAAAAACTTGCAACTTTTCTAAGTGTAAAAACATCCCGAAACCTATACAAAACTGACCCGAGCCCTTGGGTCTCCAAACCAAACATGCATACTAACTCAAAAATATCATATGGACTTACTTGTGCGGTCGAATCGCCAAATTAACATCTTCAACAATGAATTTAGCATCAAAATCAAAGAAAATATCAAGAACAATTAAGTTTCAAATTTCACAACTGAGAGTTCGATTTACGTCATATGAAGTCCGTTTCTTACCAAATTTTACAGGCACAACTGAAATACCATATAAAACCTTTACCGGGCTCCAAAACCAAAATACGGGCCCGATACCATCAAATTCAAACAAATTTACATTTTCCAAAACTCTTATATTTCAATTAAATAATTTTCTTCGAAAAATTATTTCTCGGGCTTGGGACCTCGGAATTCAATTCCAAGCATACACTCAAGTCCCATATTTTCCTACGGATCCTCCAGGACCGTCGAATTATGGGTCCGGATCTGTTTACCGAAATGTTGACCACAGTCAACTTAAGTACAATTTAAAGACAAAATTATCATTTTTCACAGATTTTCATATAATGGCTTTTCGGATACACGCCCGGACTACGCATGCAAAACGAGGTGAGACAAAAGGAGGTTTTAAGGCATCAGAACATAGAATTTAGTTTCAAAATAAGTGATGACCTTTTGGGTCATCACATTCTCCACCTATAAAACAACCGTTCATCCTAGAATGAACATAAGAAAAGTACCTGAGTCGGAGAAAAGATGGGGATATTGATAATTTAAGATTTTAATGTGTCTTATGCCCCTACTTGCCTATGCTTTGATTATAAATTGCTACAAAAAGTCCCAAAATGCTCACAGGTTGTGCTTGATTGCAGGTTTGATCGACAAAGTGATGAAATGTCAAAGATCAGCTCAAAAAGGAGTGAAACCTGCTCAAGTATCAAAGACCAAGATATCTAAGGAAAAGAGAACCTAGTGCAGATCGCGCAAAAGTGAATGCGGCCGCACTAGGAGGTTCAGAGAGTTGGTAGAATCAGGCTGAAGGCTACGCGGCCGCAGTACGTTTCTCGCGGTCCATGGTCAGGCTCCGCGGCCGCACTACTCTTTTGTGCGGTCCGAAGACATGAGGTTCAGAGACATAGCTAATTTGGGCTTAAGGCTACGTGGCCGCGGTACTCGTTACGCCATCCGTGGTACTCGTTACGCGGTCCGCTGTGGTTACTTTGCGACCGCACTACCTTTTGTGCGGTCCGCAGAGCAAAGATTCAGAGAGATGAAGACTTCCCAGGGTTCTAGCCATGCGGTTCGTGGTCAATAATGTGCGGACCGCGTCAACTCCCACCGCGGCCGCATTACACTTCCACGCGGTCCGCGGTCCTCAAGTTCAGAGAAGCTAAACTGTGAAGTCCAAGAGCCAGTGCGGCCGCGAACTATTTTGTGTGGCCTGCACTGACCCACAAGGGTATTTTTGTCCAGTTTTTTTAGCCTAGTATAAATAGAACATTTTACCATTTTTAGGTCAGTTTTTGTACTCCTGACCTAGCTGCGCTCGTGAGACTCAGTTTTGTAGCCTTTTTTGGCACTTTAGCTTTAACTTTACGATAGATTCTTGTCATTTATTTTTAGTAATTAATTAATATGATTAGTTCTTCATCTATTTCTTCATTTTCTCTTTCAAGCATGAGTAGCTAAACCCATTAGCTAGGGTTGTGGCTCAACCCTAGTGTGGGTTATTGATGGGTGTTGCGCTAGGGTTTGATTGATTATGGGTATTTGCTATTTGGGTTGATTTTATGTTTTTAATTGAGAATTTGTGGTTGCAAACACTGATTCAAGCTTTGAGGATTTGACTCTTCTTGAGAAAGAGAGTTGATGACCCCAAAGTTGACCCAACAAGGAATTGAGATGGACTCATGAGAAATGATAGTCCCGATTAAGGGGTTAAATCTCGAGAGAGCAATCACCCTACTTGAACCCTAGTTGCTTGATCTAATTGGCCCACCCAATTGGTATCAAGAGAGTCAATTGGTCAAAATTACTCTCTCTACCGAGAGGTGTGAGAGTGGGTACAATTGTGCAACGATTATAGCATAAGCCCCAAATATGTCAATCTATCCTTAGTAACATCTACCCGTCAATTAACCACCTATGTAGTGTCATGACCCTAGTGCCTTCCTTCTTATTAGATATAACTTAGCAATATTCTCGTAGCATAATTTAGTGTTAATCATTAGTTTTATAAAAGTAGTTATAAAATCGAAAACCAAAAAAATTTGAAGCGATATTTGAAGCAAACGCACATTTCTAGGCTAGATAGATATTCCAACTCCATTTCTAGCTCCCTGTGAAAATCGATCCCGACCCTAAATTGGGTAAAAGCTATTGCAGCCGCTCTTCCTACCTTGGTGTAGCGTTGAGTTGGCTGTGATCACTGTTTGGCGCCGCTGTCGGGGAGCTTACGGTGTTGAGTATCTGTTTAGTTAGTTTTGTGTTTTGCTTCTCTTTCCTTCTTGTTTACTAATTTTGTTTATGTCGATCAATCAGGTACAAATGGCTCTTAATGCTAATGACCCTCTTGGCAATGTCATGGCGGGGGAGGAGGTAGAAGATATTGATCATGATGAGCTTCCCTTACCTCAAGCTCCATGTAGAGGCCGGCAGGCCAATGATAACAATCCTATTCCAGACCCTCCTCCGCCACCGCCAAGAGTGGCCCCAAGAGTTCTCCCTAATCAAGGGTATGCAAGTGCCATTGTTCCTCCACGAATCTGGGCGGGGAACTTTCAAATCACAAATGTTATGCTGACCTTACTCAAGCAAAGAGGGTATTTTACAGGTGCCTCCGATCAAAAGGCCTACAAGCTCTTGAAGGGGTTCATGGATACATGCTGGGGTAGCAAGCAGACAAACGTGTTCGAGGATGCATTGATATTGATGCTTTTCCCGTTCTCTCTTAGGGGTAAAGCATTGGATTGGTTAGAAAGGCTCCCCAATCATTCTATCACCACATGGGATGAATTGGCGGACAAATTTATTGCCAAGTTCTTTCCTCCAAGTCATATGGCGGCTCTTCGGGATGAAATTCTAGCCTTCAAGCAAGAGCCAATGGAACCTTTGCACGATATATGGGAAAGATATAGAACAATGGTGAAGAAGTTCCCTAATAACGACATGACCGAGGCGATGATACAACAAACTTTGTATCGGGGCATCAACACCACAAATCAATGCATTGTGAACCAATTGGCCGGATGGAACTTTATGAAACTTTCTTACCAAGAGGCACGTGATGTACTCGATGAAATGGCCGACACCTCTTTGGCATGGCAAAGCCGAGCAGATGTGCCCTAAGGTGATCCCACGTTCACCCATTTGCACAGGGAATTGCACAATTATGGCCAAGTTATTACCGAGCTTACAATAACTATGAATCAATTGGCGAAGGCGCAATTGCAACAAGTCCAAAACCTGCAATAAGTCAATTTAATGGAAGGTGTTTCTATGTTGAAAAGGAGGCAAAGAGGGCAACAACAACCTCAAGGTAATTGTGAGCAATTTGACAACAACAATGATGGTGGTGGTTATTCGAATGAGTGCTATGATTATCAAAGAGAAGAAGTTCAATATGTCAATAACTACCAAGGGAATAGAGGAAATCAAGGGAATAAACAATGGCATCCCCAAGAAAATTGGGGCAATCAACAAGGCGGCGATAATTGGAATAATAACAACCAACAACAAGGTGGTGGCAGTTGGAACAACAATATCCAAAACAACAATTGGGGTAACCAAGGTAACAACCTACGGAATTAGAATGGAAATAACAACAATTGGGATAACAACAATGGTCAAGGAGGGTGGAATAACAATGTAAATCAAGGCAGCCAGGGGCAAGGTTTTCAAAGTCCCCCGATGTATCAACAATCGAACAACCCGCCTCCATTTCAATCTCAGGGGTCTAGTTCTTTAGGTAATGATATGGGAAGAATAGAAATGATGTTCAAACAAATGATGATGAAGAACCAAGACTCTGATGCTCAATTGGATTCCCACAATACCTCTATTCGGAACTTGGAGGTGCAATTAGGCCAAATTTCTCAATCGTTGAATACTCAACCTAAGGGTTCTCTACCAAGTGATACGGTAGTGAACCCGAATGAAGGTAACAATCATATGATGGCGGTTACAACAAGAAGTGGGAGAGGCAGTGATGGGCATGCCTCGAAAGGAAATCAAGTTGTGGATGATGATGTTGGGTACCAAGAAGATGTAAGTCCTTTGATAGTTGCAGATGTGGTTGAGACCAATGTGAACAACAAAGTGAGGATAGATATTGATGAGGCTGAGGTGGAAACACAAGATGTCGTGAACCTGTCTAGGGAACACGTGATTGATATACCCGAGTCGGTGGTGCCCAAAACCAAGTCACCTTTCCCTAGGCAACCTCCGCAAAAGGGTGATAACCAATTCAAAAAGTTTATTGAAATTATGAAGAGTCTTAAAATCAATGTGCCTTTGGTGGAGGCACTTGAGAAAATGCCGGGGTTTGCAAAATTTATGAAGGATTTGGTAACAAATAAGAGGTCAATTGAGTGTGAAACAATTAAGATGACTCATCAAGTGAGTGCTATCGTACATTCTATGGCCCCAAAACTTGCAGACCCCAGAGCTTTTACTATCCCTTGCACTATTGGTAGTGCGGATTTTGCCAAGGCCTTTTTTGATTTGGGGGCTAGCATAAATTTGATGCCTTATTCGGTCTTCAAGACCTTAGGAATAAGACAACCTAGACCAACCTCAATAAGACTTCAAATGACGGATCGATCAATGAAGCGACCCTTGGGCATAATTGATGATGTTCTTGTCTGTGTTGATAAATTCATATTTGTCATATTGGATTATGAGGTGGACTTTGAAGTGCCGATTATTCTTGGGAGACCTTTCCTAGCTACGGGCAAGGAATTGGTTGATGTTGAAGTGGGTGAGTTGACATTCCGAGTGGGAGATGAGAAGCTGGTATTCCATGTTTGCAAATCAATGAGACAACCCAATAGCACATAGGTGTGTTAAGTTGTGGACATTGTCACAGCTGTGATAGTGGATGACACAAGTTCCATGATAAATGTTGAAGATCCTCTTGAGACCGTGCTTCTTAACATGGATGTCAATGATGATGCTAGTAGAGTAGAGTGCGTGAATGCATTGCATGGTATGGGTTCATATTCATATGAGCCTAGGAAGTTATCTTTCGATCTTGAAAAATGCAAAACTCCACCAACAAAGCTATCAATTGAGGAGCCACCGGTGTTGGAGTTGAAGCCACTTCCTCCATACCTCAGGTATGAATTCTTAGGTTCAAATTGTACTTTACTGTTATTCTTTCGTCTTGCTTAACTAACATGCAGGTTGACGCCACTTTGGCATTTTTTCAAAAGCACAAGAAGGCGATTGGATGGACATTGGCCAATAGTCGGGGAATAAGCCCCACATTTTTGCATGCATAAAATTATCTTGGAGGATAATGCAAGGCCTTCCTTAGAACATCAAAGGAGGCTAAATGAAGTAATGCAAGAGGTGGTGAAGAAAGAAGTTGATCAAATGGCTTGATGAGGCTGTGGTGTATCCAATTTTTGATAGCTCATGAACTTTTCCGGTTCAATATGTGCCAAACAAAGGAGGTATGACGGTGGTGGCAAATGACAACAATGAACTTATTCGCACTTGGACCATTACCGGGTGGAGAGATTGTATGGACTACTGGAAACTCAACAATGTGACCCATAAGGATCATTTCCCCTTACCATTCCTCGATCAAATGCTTGATCGCCTTGCGGGGCGAGTATTCTATTGCTTTTTGGATGGGTATTCAGGCTACAATCAAATCTTAGTTGCCCCGGAAGACCAAGAGAAGACCACTTTTACATGTCCGTAAGGTACATTTGCTTTCTCCCGAATGCCATTCGGGTTGTACAATGCTCCGGCGACCTTCCAATGTTGCATGATGGCTATTTTCACCGACATAGTGGAAGACATATTGGAGGTCTTTATGGATGACTTTAGTGTGGTTGGTGATTCCTTTGAAGAATGCTTGGTAAATTTGGATAGAGTCTTGGCCCGATGAGAAGAAACTAATCTCGTTCTCAATTGGGAAAATGCCATTTTATGGTTAAAGAAGGGATAGTGTTGGGTCACAAGATTTCAAAGCATAGGATTGAGGTAGACAAGGCTAAGGTCGAGGTAATTTCAAGGCTCCCTCCCCCCCACTTCTGTCAAAGGGGTGAGGAGTTTTCTTGGACATGTCGGGTTCTACCGATGGTTTATCAAAGATTTCTCGAAGGTCGTGAATTCCCTTTGCAAGTTGCTAGAGAAAGATGCTAAGTTTGTTTTTGATGAAAAATGCATGGGGGCCTTTGAACTTTTAAAGCACAAGTTGACCACCACCCCGATCATTACCGTACCCAATTGGAGTTTGCCCTTTGAACTAATGTGTGATGCAAGTGACATTGCAGTGGGGGCGGTGTTGGGTCAACGAGTTAGCAAAATGTTCCATCCTGTGTACTACGCAAGTAAGACTATGAATGAAGCTCAACAAAATTACACGATGATGGAGAAGGAATTGTTGGCAATTGTATTTGCCATGGAGAAATTTAGGACATATCTTATGGGGGCCAAGGAAATTGTGCACATGGACCATGTTGCCCTTAGGTATTTAATGACCAAGAAGGATTCCAAGGCAAGATTGATGATATGGGTGTTGCTTCTTCAAGAATTTGACGTAGAAATAGTGGACCGGAAGGGAAGTGAGAACCAAGTTGCGGACCATTTGTCCCGGTTGGAGGAAGAAGGGAGGCCATGGGACGGCCTTGAGATAAATGATACATTCCCCGACGAGCAACTTCTCTCTGTGTCAATGTGTGACATGCCGTGGCTCACGGACATTGCCAATTTCATTGTGACTGGAATTGTCCCGTGTGAGCTCTCTTCCAACCAAAGGAAGAAACTCAAGCGGGATAGCTTGGATTTTTATTGGGATGATCCGTACTTGTTTAAAATTTGCACGGATGGTGTGATTAGAAGGTGTGTCCCGGAAGGTGACCAATTGAGCATTATGGAGGCTTGTCACTCCTCCCCCCATGGTGGCCATCATGGAGGGGTGAGGACGGCTTCGAAGGTTTTGAGTTGCGGTTTCTATTGGCTGGCTTTGTTTAAGGATGCTAGTGATTTGGTAAAGAGATGTGATCAATGCCAGCGAGCGGGAGGGATTTCCAAGAAAGACGAGATGCCTCTTAACACAATAATTGAAGTTGATATCTTCGATGTTTGGGGTATTGATTTTATGGGTCCTTTTGTTAGCTCGTTTGGGAACACTTACATTCTAGTAGAAGTGTATTATGTGTCAAAATGGGTTGAGGTCGCGGCCTTGCCCAACAATGAAGCTAGGAGTGTGGTGGCATTTCTAAAAAAGAACATCTTCACAAGGTTTGGTACACCCCGGTCAATCATTAGTGATGGTGGTTCGCACTTTTGTAATAGGGTTTTTGATACCTTGCTCTCCAAATATGGTGTCAACCATAAAGTCTCTATACCTTACCATCCGTAATCAATGGCCAAGTTGAAGTATCAAATAGAGAAATCAAGAGCATATTGTCCAAAACTGTCAATGCAAATCGGACCGATTGGTCCAAAAAGTTAGATGATGCTCTATGGGCCTACCAGACCGCGTACAAGACCCCAATTGGTATGTCTCCATACCGGTTGGTATTTGGGAAAGCATGTCACCTACCTGTGGAATTGGAGCATAAGGCTATGTGTGCCTTGAGGAAGTTGAACTTGGAATGGGATGTTGCGGCGAATCTCTGTGTTGAGTAACTTAATGAGCTTGATGAGTTTAGATTTCATGCCTACTCCAGCTCGTCCTTGTATAAGGACAAGATGAAGTATCTTTACGACAAATATGCTCGGGGAAAGGAATTCAAAGTTGGTGATTTGGTCCTCTTGTTCAATTCTCGTCTAAAATTATTTCCCGGAAAGCTTAAATCTAAGTGGAGTGGGCCATTTGAAGTTGTATGTGTAACCCCATTTGGTGCTCTAGATTTGAAGAACAAAAATGGTGAAGTCTTTCAGGTGAATGGGCACCGTGTCAAGTATTATCTGGGGAAGATTGATGATAGCCATGTTGTGGCTGTGGTTCATTTCAAATGATGATGGTAACCCGCATAGTGTCGCGACGTTAAATCAGGCGCTTCTTGGGAGGCAACCCATGTCTTTTTCTTTCTCTTTGATTTTCTTTGTAGTTTAGGATTTTTGAGCTAATTGGTTGTGAGATGTTGCAGGGATTGTGTTGATGCAGTGCAAAATAAGTTGGAAAAATTGCACAGTCTCTGAAGTTTGCTAGTGCGGTCATGGTGCACTCTGTGCGGTCCGCACTGGCATGGTCTAAATGTGATGCTCTCTGAAGTTACCCACCACGGACGCATTCCATTTAGTGCGGTCCGCGGTGGTCCTCTGCGGTCGCGGTCTGCTTTTGTGCGGTCTGAGTAGGCTGCCTACTGAAACGTCACTTGAATAAATCCAGCGCGGTCTACGGTTGCTTTTGTGCGGCCACGCTGGTAGGTGAGTATGGGTCCCGCGGTTTGTATATAAATAGACCCCAAGGGTCACCTTTTACCCTTTTCGACCTCTAAACTCTCAGAGCCTAAAATTACTGTTCATTCTTTACTGAGTCCGTAATCCTTGCTTAAGATTGTTTAATTGCACTTCATCTTTACATTCGGTAATGTTTCACTCATCTCTTGTTCATTAGTTGATTAATTTTTGTGTTATTTTATTATATTTAGCCCATAACTTCTGTTTCTTCCCATTTTTCTTTATTTTGTTAGTTTAGATTAGTTTACATGTTAGTTCTGGGCTGCTTAATGTGCATATTGATTGGGTAAACTAAGTTGGGACCAAGTAGGTGTAAAAATTTGAACAAAAATGGCAAAAATGAAACTCTAACTTAGTGATAGTCTCCACGGCCCGCGGTCTGCGGTGCCCTGATGCGGTCCGCGTTGCTTTTCTGTGTGGATCGCGGTGTTCATATGACTGCAAGCTAATTTGTTCCAGCGCGGACGCATTGCACTTTTGCACGGTCCGCGTTGGCCCACCACGGCCGCGACCCCATTTTGTGTGTTCTGCGGTGGGGAGATTCAGAGAGATGATTTCTAGGCCTTTGCCAGGCGCAGACCGTGGTCGCTTTTACGTGGTCCACGGTGCCATGTATGCAACTAATCTGGCAACTTTTCATCTACTTTCTAAACAAAGAGGCATCAAGGGATCACAACAACCCGGGAGAGGTGGTTCCTCTCGAGGGGGTAAAGGCAAGAGAGTAGCAAAACTCGCTCCCCAAGCTCGGGAGAACATAAAAAAGACCTGAAAACTGATAAGAGTTGCAGATAAATCTGCTTCCCATTCCTCAAGGAGTGAGTATGTGACATCTAAGGAAATCTCCTCAGACTCAGCCCCAACTCACATAACCAACCCCTTCCAACTAACCGATACCCCTCCAGTATCACCCACTATCAGAAGGCCGGTAAATGTAGTTTCTGATTCATCTGACGAGTCAGCAGCCAGTAGTGGCAACGACTCTACCTCCCCCACAACTTTATTATCTGGGGAGAGTGCAAGCGAAAATGAGGGTGGTGAGCTTCAGGTTGGGGGAATTTCCCGAACTAGGAAAGCCGGAGAGTGGGAAGATTGATTTGTGAGCCAAGTGGCTTACCACAAATTTAGGGAGTGGTGGCCGGTGAGGAACTTGATACCAGAGAGGAGCTTCATTGACAATGACCTCTTACCCCACAACCCTAATGTGCAGAGGAAGTTTAGAGCTAGAGTAGGCTGGGAGTGTTTCATGGAGAAGTGTCTTGAACAAATGAGCACATGGTGAGTGAATTCTATTGTAATGTGGCCCACATCGTCAAGGGTACTAAGGTGACCAAGTTTAGGAACAAAAAGGTTTTGGTTGACGAAAAATCTCTGAATGAGTATTTGGGGTTCAGGGAAGAAGATGAGTCTCTCTATCTGGCCAAGTTAGAATGGGTGGAGGAGTCCGTCCATGGTAAGCCCAGTACTTAGCAGTCCTAGGTACTGTTCTAGAGTGGTTGCAAGCAGGGGCCAAAATATTTCGGAAGACCTTCAACTTTGAGGCTAGGGGTAGTTGACTTTTGTGTGCAGTCGAATTGACCCCACTACCCATGATCAGACTATTCCACTCCCCCGAATTATTCTTATTGCATTTATCATGGCGGGATACCCTATCAACGTGGGAAATATTATGTCCCGCATCATTTTTGTAGTAAGGCTTGAGCATGACTGGAATTATTCGTTTCCCAACACCCTCACTATGTATTTCCGGGACCTAGAGGTGGAGAAGAAAAGATATGATGTCAAAGTCAAACCTGTGGCTCCTTACACTTGGTACAATATGAAGGGCCCAGACAACCCCAGGGACATGAACTACAAGCCACCTGCCTCTACCCCAACTCGCCAGTCTGAGGAGCCAGTTGTGGTAGAGCCTTCTACCGAGCCTTCCACCATGCTTGCTGCCACTACAGTTGATAACTTGCCTCTAGGACCTTCCTCTACTGCTGGTCCTCGTACTTCAGCTGGCCCGGGGGTTCCATCTTCCTGGGCTCATCCTTTCACTGCCCATCAGTTGAGCAAGACACTGGCCAGTTTGAACAACTGGATGTCAGCTGCGACATCCAAGTTGTCTACATTGTCTTCCACCATTGAGTCCCAGTCAGCACCTTAGACAGCTCAGATTCCTCAGTCCATTGAGGACACTTTGAAAAAGCTCCTAGAGAACCAGGAAAAGATTATGGAGACACAGAATGCCTTGTCTAAGGTAGTAGATTCACATGGCAAGGCTCTGAAGGAGCTTGCCAAGGAGCACAAGAAGATGCGGAGATCACGGGCTTCCAAGGAGTCTGTGAAACAGCTCAAGACAGATGTGGACAAGCTATTGGCAGACCAGATGCCTCTAGACTTGCTATTCAGGGACCCAACCCCAACAGCAGCACCTGTAGCAAAGCCACAATAGGAACATGAACCTAGGCTTCCAAGGAAGAAGAGGAAGCTCCCCAGTATAGCTGATGCAGTTATTGAGTTGGCAGACCCACAGGAGGTCTCCTCCAGTTTGCCACATGATGCACCTAACATCCAGCCGATCCAGGAACATGCCCCATCCCAGTAGCTGAGCAGCAGGAAATCGGGAACCAATCTGAGGTTCTCATACATATAGAGGACTTGGGGACCAATGATGATCCCGTGCAGACAGACCAGGCTTAGGGAGCCCCTTTATCCTTTCTTGTGATTTTATACTTATTTTGTTAGTTGGCATTGGGGACAATGCCAGCTTTTATCCGTGGGGGTGTGCCCTACTTTTTTGTTTTATCTGGATGACTGTACATATTAGTTGACTTATTTTATGTTTATATGATTTTCTATTTTGGTCTGTATATAACTGTACATTTAGTTACTTTTATCATACTTTTTATTCTCTCTTTGGTCTGTATATAAAGTTATATTTTTGTACATATTCATCCCCTATTGTATATTCTTATCCCCTATTGTATATATTTATTATATTTTCTATTTTAGCACCAAAAAATGTTTTTAGCTTTGTAGATAGGCTCGTAGCCTTTTGTTTTATTTTTGGCGTTTTCAATAAGCCCTTGGTTTTCTTAATGCCATGGTTCTTTCCAAGGGTGGAGTATTATGCGAATCGGGTGGCTCTTTCCAATGATAGATGGCGTGACAACCTTCTTAAGGGTTTGAGTCTATTTTCGTTTTTGTTTTTGATAGTTTGTAGTTAAGGGTACCTCAAGCAAAGCTTCACTTGGGCCTAGCACATTTTCCTGTGATCCCATGGTCAAAGACATAATATTGTGCTTAGGATGGTGAAAGTCATGGCCTTAGGACTCTTGTGTTGACCAAACAATCATCATGTGGTCTTTTCGGACCATTGTGTGCTTAAATCGTAACTAAGGTCGTTGTGGACCCTCGACTCTATGTCTTTAGCAATCCTTGAGTGTGTGTGGTGAGAAATCGAATTTTGAGTCCAACTCCCGAGCCAATGGTCTAGAACTTGCCCTGAATGTTTGTTGAGGCAAAAGTTTGAGTGAAATTCAACTTGAGAAGTGATTATAGGCTCTTCTTGATCCAAATGATTATTTGAACAAATCCATAGCCTACCATTGATAAGATCCCTAGTAAACCCATTTTATCCTAGACCTTCTTCTTTCAAGAACCATAATACAAGCCTTTGCCCGTTCTCAAAGATACCTCTTTTGGCACCTAAATCTTTCCTTTAGCATGTGGCAAAAGTATAAATTTGGGGGGAGAGACGAGGAGTGAAACAAAGTGGTAAAAGATACAAAAGCAAAAGAAAAGGAAGGCAATGAAAAACAGAGAAAAGAAAAAGACAAAAAGAAAGCTCAATGTGGACAAGAATAAAAAGGGAGTCAAGGAAAACAAAAGTTAAAAAGGTATGGAAAAAGTAGAAAAAGGATAAATGTTTTGAATTGAATAAGAAAGAGTGACAGTGTGTCTCTCTAACCCCTTGAAAAGGAGTGAAATACTCAAAGAGTAAAGAGAATTGTGCCAAAAGAATCAAAAGAAGTGCTTAAGGGAAGATTGAACCCACTTGAATAAAAACACGTCCTACCCTTGCCCAAAAGCCTTCATAATGACTCTACAAAAGCCCTATATGATCTTGAGTTAAAGGAAACCTACATTAGTGGATACTTACATGAGGCTCAACCATATGGTACCTAGAGCCGAACTTGTGACCTTTTTCTTGAGAGAGATGAGTGAATTCCCATTAACCTCGGTTTGTGTGCCAATACTCTAAAAGGTGAGGTTTGCTTAGGAAAGTTAAGGATGTGTGAGTTTGGGTTCCACAATGACCAAAGTAATTAAGAGAAGTGCTTTGATGTAATGAGTCAACTCTTGATGCTCTTGTGTCACACTTGATCCATAGTTTTTCAAAGTTTAAATGTGTTAATGATGCATTCGTATTGAGGGCAATTGTTAGTCCCAATTGATGCTTGTTGAGGTTACTTTAGGATAGCTGGAATTACTTGGATTTTCCTTTAAGGGGTGGGTTTTATTTTGTTTGCTTGAGGACAAGCAAATGTTTAAGTTTGGGGGAGTTGATAAGTTAGGATTTTAACATGTTTTATGCCCCTACTTGCCTATGCTTTGATTATAAATTGCTACAAAATAGTCCTAAAATGCTCACAGGTTGTGCTTGATTGCAGGTTTGATAGACAAAGTGATGAAATGTCAACGATCAGCTCAAAAAGGAGTAAAACCTGCTCAAGTATCAAAGACTAAGAGATCTAAGGAAAAGAGAACCTAGTGCGGACCGCGCAAAAGTGAATGCAGCTGCACTAGGGGGTTCAGAGAGTTGGTATAATCAGGTTGAAGTCTACGCAGCCGCAGTACGTTTCTCGCGGTCCGCGGTCCGCGGTCAGGCTCCACGTCCGCACTACTCTTTTGTGCGGTCCGCGGACATGAGGTTTAGAGATATAGCTAATTTGGGCTTAAGGCTACACGGCCGCGGTACTCGTTCGCGGTCCGCGGTGGTTACTTCGCGGTCGCACTACCTTTTGGTGTGGTCCACGGAGCAGAGATTTAGAGAGATGAAAACTTCCCAGGGTACCAGCCATGCGGTCCGCGGTAAATAATGTGCGAACCGCATCAACTCCCACCACAGCCGCGGTAAACTTTCACGCGGTCCGCGGTCCTCAAGTTCAGAGAAGCAAAAATGTGAAGTCCAAGAGCTAGTGCGGCCACGGTCCATTTTGTGCGGCCCGCACTGACCCCACATGGGTTTTTTCGTTCAATTTTTTCAGCCTAGTATAAATAGAACATTTTACCACTTTTAGGTCAGTTTTTTGTATTCCAGACCTAGCTGCGCTCGTGAGACTCGGTTTTGTAGCCATTTTTGACACTTTAGCTTTAACTTTACGATAGATTCTTGTCATTTCTTTTTAGTAATTAATTAATATGCTTAGTTCTTCATCTATTTATTCATTTTCTCTTTCAAGCATGAGTAGCTAAACTCATTAGCTAGGGTTGTGGCTCAACCCTAGTGTGGGTAATTGATGGGTGTTACCATCTAGGGTTAGATTGATTATGGGTATTTGCTATTTGGGTTGATTTTATGTTTTTAATTGAGAATTTATGGTTGCAAACTCTGATTCAAGCTTTGTGGGTTTGAATCTAAAATTGACCCAACAAGGAATTGGGATGGACTCATGAGAAATGATAGTCCCGATTAACGGGTTAAATCTCGAGAGAGCAATCACCCTACTTGAACCCTAGTTGCTTGATCTAATTGTCCCACCCAATTGGTCTTGAGAGAGTCAATTGGGAAAAATCACTCTCTCTACCGACTCTACCGAGAGGTGTGAGAGTGGGTAAAATTGTGCAACGATTATAACATAAGCCCCAAATATGTCAATCTATCCTTAGTAGCATCTACCCTTCAATTAACCACCTATGTAGTGTCACCACCCTAGTGTTATTCTTCCCATTAGATACAACTTAGCAATATTCTTGTAGCATAATTGTAAGGCCCCGTGAAATCCCTACTCGAAAACTCGGATCCCGTGGTGCCAAGTTAGGAGCATGTGTTAGCAATTCATAAAAATAACTCGCGGTGAGCTTTTTTGATAGAATAGTGCATTAAAAAGTCAAGAATAAGTTTCCAAAAAAATGCAAAAAATGTGGTCCAGAATGCGGCCGCAAATCAGGTATGCGCATATCTGCCGCGGAGTTAGTCAGAATGTTGGTTCAAATTTTGTGAGGGTCAGCTCTGCGGTGCACTTTGCGATCGCAGAACGTGAATGCGAATCGCATTTCTACCGCAGACTCAGTCAGAGTGACCAGTTTATGGGGAGCATTTTGCAGTCCATTATGCGGACCGCATGTTTACTCTGCGATCGCATATTTGACTCGGGGCTCCAATTTTTTAATTTTTAACCCGACCTCCCTATCGATATATCCAGTGTTATAGCTCATTTTAAGCATTCTTCTGAGCATTTCTAGAGGGAGAGAGAGGGTTTTTAGAGAGGGAAAGTCTCCCCATCAAATTGCTCCATAAGATATGGCTAAATCCTTGAAGAAAATCAAGTGAAGACCCCTAGACCTTCATCTCAAGAGGTAAGACTTCATCACCCCAACTCTTATTTTTATTCTTAGATATACCGGGTCACTAGTGAGGTGATTCATGGGTATAACAATGGATTCCTTACATGCATATAAAACCTTAGAGTAGTGGGAGGTAGTGAATTAAAGAGGGGTATAAAATGATATAAATTGCTCTAAAAAAGGGGCCTAAGATCACATTGCACCTCTAGTGTTTGTCAATATGCTTGAACCAAGCTAGAGTCTCAATCTCATCTCTTCGATTTAACTTGTAATTCTTACTTAATAGATCGAAGTGCTAAGAGTTTCAAAAATTTGTAATAGAGTAAGGAAAGCTTTATTGAGGTTTGTATGGCTAAAAACCCCTTTTTATTTGAAATTAAGCACCGCTGGCCTTTATGAAAGTATGGTAAGAGTTAAATTGGTTAGTGTATTGACTATTATTATGCATTAATTGATTTGCAATTATCTATACATATACGTGAAGGATGTGACTCAATGTGAATAATTTGCCATTCTTGATAATTAGAGAAGGATGAAAAAGTACAATTACGTGTTGAAATACTTGGGCTATAAGTCAACATCGAAACAAAGAATTATTCATGCTAGCTATGTGCTCACTTACCTGTAATTGTAACTTGAATTATTATGGTATATGTGTCTATGATCACAACTTGTAAAATGAATATTAAAAAAGGGTAAAACGGTGTGATAACGGTGTCCATGAGCGCCAAGGAATTGATATGATATGTGTGAAATAAGGATTCAGAGGTGTTGACTAATAAGAAAGGAGTAATGCCTAGGCAAGGCGACCTAGCCGATCGGGTTGTGATCCGACACCATGTTGCACACATGGTGGTAATGTGCCGATATTGAATTCCGAATAAGGGGAAATGAAATATTGATTGAGAGTTATGCCTCCAATAAGGTGACCTAGCCGGTCGGGTCGTCACCGGACTCCGCTCAAGATGGCGGTGGTATTGAGAACAATAGTGAACATGTGACAGAAATGCCCTAATCTAAGTTTTGGAAATTGTATGAAAGGTTATATGAATTATATCTTTGATATACCCATGTTATTTGCTTGTACCTGTTTGATAGTTCTTTCAAATAAAATGGTGTTTAGTTATACATACTAGTACTATTCCATGGTACTAACGTCCCTTTTGCCGTGGGCGCTACATTTTTAAATAAATGTAGGTGGATCCATAGCGGATAGTGCCGATCGTGTGTAGCGGAGCATTTTTCTACTCGAAGTCTTGGTGAGGCCCTTTTTCTTTCAAGGGGCTATATGGTGTATCTTTTGTTATTACAGATTTCCACTTTTGAGGTATAGCCGGGGGCCTTATTGCCGGCATAGTTATGCTTATCTATTGTATCCTTAGAGGCTTCGCAGACACTAGTATGGGTTATGTACGGGTGGTCGGGGAGTCCACTATCTATGATGTAATCCTAAACTTGTGATTTCCATAAATTGTAACACTAATAGACTCCTTGAAGCTAGCTTATGTACGTAAATCTTTCTGATATGAAACAAACCAATGATGTAGTATGCACCATGTATCCTCGTCTAAATTAATGAAAAGCATGGGTTCCGTATTCATATTGATTTGGGGTAGAAAGTGTTCGGTAAGGCTTGCTCAATCGGGTTCACTTGATTGAGCACCGGTTGCGCCTCCCGAGGTTGGGGCGTGACAAACTTGGTATCAGAGCCTAAGGTTTTAAAGTGTCCTAGGATGTCTCGGAGCCGTGTCTGGTAGAGTCCTTCTTATCGGTGTGTAGTCGACCACATCTATAAGTTGGAGGCTACTTGGGCATTTAGGAATAACACCCTTCTTTGATACTCTGGATCGTGTTACTTCCTAATCGGTTTATTGTTCAATATTTCAGTAAATGGCACATAAGAAGAAGGCGAGAATTGGCCAAGAAGCCAATATCACCCCAGGAGTGGCTGATGATTCACTGATTGATGTTGCGAGTAAGGGTAGCCGCCCTGCTATTACCCTGCCGGATCCTTATATTCTAGAACAGACTACCTCAGTTCCTACAACTACGGGGGGTACCACTATCCCTCCCGTTGATGCTCTTGTCTCGCCTCCAGCCCCAACTTCCGGTTCTAGTGTATCTGATGGGGATCTTAGGGGAGCTATTCAAATGTTAACTCAGTCGGTGGCCTCTCAAGCCCAGAGGTCAAATGTTGCGCCCAGTTCATCCAGCCAGCCAGGGGATTCTACTAGTTCCAGGGTAAACAGATTCGTTCAGTTAGACCCTCCGTTATTCACAGGTGCCAATCCAGAAGAAGACCCTCAGGACTTTATTGATGAGATGCACAAGACCCTCAGGGTGATGCGTGCGACTGAGACAGAGGGAGTAGAGTTGGCTGCCTACCGTCCAAAAGGGGTGGCATATTCATAGTTTGAGTTGTAGGAAGACTCCCGAGAGGAGGGGCACCCTTCGGCGAGGTGGAGCGTGTTTGCTGATGCTTTCATTGATCATTTCCTGCCCGCTGAGACAAGGGCAGCCCGGGCAGCAGAGTTTGAAAATCTGAGGCAAGGTAACAGAAGTGTGTGGGAGTACCACATGGAGTTTGCCCGCTTGTCTAAGTATGCTATTCATATGTTGCCCACCATGGAGGCTAGAGTGCATCGGTTTGTTCAGGGTCTCAATCCTTTGACTATTAATGAGGCTTCTACATCAGCATTGAATTCTGACATGAACTACGGGAAGATGGTAGCATTTGCTCAGGCCACAGAGAACCGTAAGTTGAAGAACAGAATGGAGAGAGAGGGTAACAGCAAGGCCCAGTCTACGGGCAACAAGGGAGAGTCGCTAGGTGGGGGAAGATCAGCTTTTAGGGGAGGATCATCAGGGCCTTCCTAGTCTGTTGCACAGTTTTCAGCCAGCGCACCGCCATTAGGGCCCAGGAAGCAGTAGTGGAGTCGTTTCAGGCCCGGTCAGGGCAACAGGGGATTCCACCAGCGAGGTCGGTCAGGGGAGAGGTTTCAGCAGCAATAGAGATCCCCGTGTCCCAAGTACGGGAAGATGCAATCGGGGGTCTGCTATACGGAGTTGCCTATATGTTATGGATGTGGGATGAGGGGCCATATACAGAGACACTATCGTGCATCTCGCCAGGGAACAGGTAGGGGCACAGCTCAGCCCTCCGGTCCAGCAGCTGTAATATTTTCAGCCCCCTCTCCAGCTCGAGGTGCCCCAGCACCCGCAGAGCGTGGTGCAACTAGGGGTGGTGCACAGAGTTTGGGAGGTCCCAGCCGATTCTATGCTATGAGTGGTCGCCATACTGCAGAGGCTTCTCCAGATGTTGTTACAGGTATTCTGAATCTCCAATCTCATGATGTGTATGCACTTATTGACCCCGGTTCCACCTTATCCTATGTTACCCCATTTGTTGCTATGAGATTTGGGATAGAACCGAAGCAGCTTCATGAGCCATTCTCGGTATCTACCCCAGTTGGTGAGTCAATTTTGGCTGCTCGAGTTTATAGAGTTTGTGTTGTTACGATGCGGGGTAGGGATACTACGGTCGATCTTGTTGAGTTAGGGATGGTCGACTTTGATGTAATAATGGGAATGGATTGGCTCTATTCATGCTTTGCCAAACTTGATTGTCGGACTAGAACTATTGGGCTTGAATTCCCTTATGAGCCCATTATTGAATGGAAGGGTGATAATGTAGTGCCTAGAGGTCGATTTATTTCCTACCTTAAGGCCGCGAAGATGATCAAGAAGGTGTGTATCTATCATCTAGTTCGGGTTGCAGACACCAATGCCGAGGCACTTAGCCTTGAGTCTGTACCAGTTATGAACAAATTTCCAAATGTCTTTCCGGATGAGCTCCCTGGGATTCCACCAGATAGGGAAATTGATTTTTGGATCGATCTGATGCCAGGAACACAGCCTATATCGATTCCACCTTATAGGATGGCACCGGCAGAATTGAAAGATCTAAAGGAGCAATTGAAGGATTTGTTAGAGAAGGGTTTCATCCGGCCAAGTGTGTCGCCATGGGGCGCACCAGTCTTGTTTATAAGAAAGAAGGATGGATCGCTGCGGATGTGTATTGACTACCGGCAACTCAACAAAGTCACAATCAAAAACAAATATCCCTTTCCAAGAATAGATGACTTGTTTGATCAATTGCAAGGCACTGCGTGTTTCTCAAAGATTGACTTGCGGTCTGGGTATCACCAGTTAAAGTTAAGGGAGCGGGACATTCCAAAAATAGCTTTCAGAACCCGGTATGGGCACTTTGAATTTATGGTAATGTCTTTTGGGCTAACAAATGCCCCAGCAGCTTTCATGGACCTTATGAATCGAGTCTTCAAGCCCTTTCTAGACTCCTTTGTGATAGTGTTCATTGACGACATTCTGGTATATTCCCGAAGTCGGGAGGACCGTGTTGACCATCTCAGGGCAGTCTTGCAGACTCTTCAGCAACATCAATTGTATGCGAAATTTTCAAAATGTGAATTTTGGCTTGAATCTGTCGCGTTCTTGGGTCATGTCATTTCTAGGGAAGGAGTTATGGTTGACCCTCAGAAGGTTGCAGCAGTGAAGAATTGGCTTAGACCTACCACTCCAACCGAGATCCATAGTTTCTTGGGATTAGCTGGGTACTACAGGAGGTTTGTGGAGGGGTTTGCTTGCCTCTCCATTGACTAAATTGACGCAAAAAGCATTTAAATTTCAATGGTCTGATGCTTGTGAAGAGAGTTTCCAAGAATTGAAATCAAGGTTGACAACAGCACCGGTATTAGCTCTACCAGAGGGTACAGAGGGATTTGTGGTGTATTGTGATGCTTCGAGAGTCGGGCTCGGGTGTGTGTTGATGCAACAAGGCAAGGTTATAGCCTACGCCTCTAGGCAACTCAAGAATCATGAGAAGAACTATCTAAACCATGACTTAGAGCTAGCAGCTGTGGTGTTTGCACTAAAGATTTGACGACATTATTTGTATGGGGTCCAGGTGGATGTATTTACAGATCATAAGAGTCTTCAATATATATTCAAGCAGAAAGATTTGAACCTGAGACAAAGAAGGTGGCTAGAGTTACTCAAAGACTATGATATTGATATTCTCTACCACCCGGGAAAGGCTAATGTTGTGGCATATGCACTTAGTCAAAAATCTATGGGGAGTTTGGCTCATTTGGGGGCCTATTAGAGGCCGTTAACTAGGGAGGTTCACCGTCTAGCTAATTTGGGAGTTTGTCTTGCGGACTCTGATAAAGGAGGGGTAACTATACAGAATAGGGCTGAATCATCGCTTGTGGTAGAGGTAAAAGAAAATCAATTCAATGATCCATTGTTAGCAAAAACTGAAAGAAGGGATTCACAAACATAAGACCACAGCTTTCTCCTTGGTCATGAATGATGGTACCCTACGGTACCAAGACCGTCTGTGTGTTCCTAATATCGACAGTCTTCGGGAAAGGATCATGGCAGAAGCTCACACATCCAAGTATTCCATGCACCCAGGTTCTACAAAAATGTATCATGATCTCAAGGAAATTTATTGGTGGAACAACATGAAGAGGGATGTGGCAGATTTTGTGGCAAAATGTCCGAATTGTCAACAGGTGAAGGCCGAACACCAAAGGCCCGGTGGATTGACACAACGCATAGACATTCCAATGTGGAAATGAGAGATGATTAACATGGATTTTGTGGTAGGGTTGTTGCGCACTCCGTGCAAGTTCGACTCAATTTGGGTGATCATGGATCGACTCACGAAATCAGTGCACTTCTTGCCAGTTAAATCTACCGACACATCAGAATAATATGATCAGTTGTATATCAAAGAAATAGTTAGGTTGCATGGCACTCCAGTGTCAATCACTTCAGATCGAGGGGCTCAATTCACAGCTAACTTTTGGAAGATGTTTCAGCAGGGTTTGGGTAAGCAAGTAAACCTTAGCACAGCTTTTCATCCACAAACCGATGGGCAAGCAGAGCGGACTATTCAGATGCTTAAAGACATGTTGCGTGCTTGTACTTTTGATTTCAAGGGGAGTTGGGATGACCATTTGCCACTCATAGAATTCGCTTACAACAACAGCTTCCACGCTAGTATTCACATGGCACCGTTCGAAGCATTGTATGGTCGGAGATGTAGGTCTCCCATCGGATGGTTCGAGGTTGGAGAAGCGAAATTGATAGGGCCGGACCTCATGCACCAGGCCATGGAGAAAGTCAAGCTTATTAAAGGAAGGTTGAAAACTGCTCAAAGTCGCCAAAAAATCCTACCCGGATGTGCGTCGCAGAGATTTGGAGTTTAAAGAAGACGATTGGGTATTCTTGAAAGTTTCCCCTATGAAGGGTATCATGCGATTCAGAAAGAAGCAAAAATTAAGTCCAAGGTATGTCGGACCATACATAATCATTCACAAAGTTGGACAGGTGGCATACAAGATCGAGTTGCCGCCCGAGATGTCATTGGTACACCCGGTCTTCCATGTGTCTATGTTATGGAAGGTAGTTGGGGATCTGTCCACTATTGTGCCAGTTGAGAATATTGAGGTAAATGAAGAGCTATCATATGAAGAGGTCCCAGTTGTCATTCTTGATAGGCAAGTTCGAAAACTTAGAAATAAGGAAATTACATCTGTGAAAGTACTATGGCGGAACCAGCACGTTGAGAAAGCTACTTGGGAAGCCGAGG
This sequence comes from Nicotiana glauca, assembly GCA_026770625.1. NCBI lineage: Eukaryota > Viridiplantae > Streptophyta > Magnoliopsida > Solanales > Solanaceae > Nicotiana > Nicotiana glauca. The sequence goes on from MU777906.1 coordinate 97,063, forward strand.
ATGAAATGAAAAAGAAGTATCCACACTTGTTTGAATAATCATGTAATAACTTTTATGCGTTTAGCTCTTTCGAAACCGTATTTGTTGGCTGGATTTATGTAAAACCGTCATCTTTTTGGTAATATGGTTGCCTATATGGCCATGGTTGATATTGTTCCAGTTATACTATGCTCATGAATATGTTTATGCCGTTATGGTATGTTTCTGGGGCTCTCTAACATGTGGGTAAGGCCTAGATACAAAGGAAACTCTGGCGAAATTTTCAGAAATCTAGGGAGTTAGCTAAATTTAGGTACTGTCAACCTATTTCGGGTTGTGAAGAGGAGAAGATTTCACTAAGACTGTTAATAAGTGAACTTTGATCCTAATTCGAGGATGAATGATCTTAAGTGGGGGAGGATGTAAGGCCCCGTGAAATCCCTACTCGAAAACCCGTATCCCGTGGTGCCAAGTTAGGAGAATGTGTTAGCAATCCATAAATATAACTCGCGGCGAGCTTGCGCGGACCTTTTTGGATTGAATAATGCATTAAAAATTCAAGAATAAGTTTCCAGAAAAATGCAAAAAAGGCGGTCCAGAATGCGGCCGCAAATCAGGTATGCGAACCGCATATCTGTCGCGGAGTTAGTCAGAATGTTGGTTAAAATTGAAGTCAATTATGCGGTCGAAAATGCGGTCACATAATCGAAATGCGGACCGCATAGTCGTCGCATATTTTCCTTTGAATTTTGTGAGGGTCAGTTCTGCGGTGCACTTTGCGACCACAGAACGTGAATGCGGACCACATTTCTGCCGCAGACTCAGTCAGAGTGCCCGGTTTCTAGGGAGCATTTTGCAGTCCATTATGCGGACTGCATGTTTACTCTGCGATCGCATATTTGACTCGGGGCTCCAATTTTCTAATTTTTAACTCGACCACCCTATCGATATATCCAGTGTTATAGCTCATTTCAAGCATTCGTATGAGTATTTCTAGAGGGAGAGAGAGGGTTTTTAGAGAGGGAAAGTCTCCTCATCAAATTACTCCATAAGATATGGCTAAATCCTTGAAGAAAATCAAGTGAAGACCCCTAGACCTTCATCTCAAGAGGTAAGACTTCATCACCCCAACTCTTATTTTTATTCTCAGATATAAGGGGTCACTAGTGAGGTGATTCATGGGTATAACAATGGATTCCTTACATGCATATAAAACCTTAGAGTAGTGGGAGGTACTTAATTAAAAAGGGGTACAAAATGATATAAATTGCTCTCAAAAAGGGGCCTAAGATCACATTGCACCTCTAGTGTTTGTCAATATGCTTGAACTAACCTAGAGTCTGAATCTCATCTCTAATTCTCGATTTAATTTGTAATTCGTACTCAATGGATCGAAGTGCTAAGAGTTCCGGAAATTTGTAAAAGAGTAAGGAAAGCTTTCTTGAGGTATGTATGGATAAAACCCCCTTTTTATTTGAAATTGAGCACCGCTGGCCTTTACGAAAGTATGGTAAAAGTTGAATTGGTTAGTGTATTGACTGTTATTACGCATTAATTGATTTGCAGTTATCTATACATGTACGTTAAGGATGTGCCTCAATGTGAATAATTTGCCATTCTTGATAATTAGAGAAGGATGAGAAAGTACAATTACGTATTGAAATACTTAGGCTATAAGCCAACATCGAAACAAAGAATTATTCATGCTAGCTATGTGCTCACTTACCTGTAATTGTAACTTGAATTATTATGGTATATGTGTCTATGATCACAACTTGTCAAATGAATATTGAAAAAGGGAAAAACGATGTGATAATGGTGGCCATGAGCGCCAAGGAATTGATATGATATGTGTGAAATAAAGATACAGAGGTGTTGACTAATGAGAAAGGAGTAATGCCTAGGCAAGGCGACCTAGCCGATCGGGTCGTGATCGGATACCATGCTGCACACATGGTGGTAATGTGCCGATATTGAATTCCGAATAAGGGGAAATGAAATATTGATTGACAGTTATGCCTCGAATGAGGTGACCTAGCCGGTCATGTCATGACCGGACTTCACTCAAGATGGCGGTGGTATTGAGAACAGTGGTGAACATGTGACAGAAATGCCCTAATCTAAGTTTTGGAAATTGTATGAAAGGTTATATGAATTATTTCTTGATATGCCCATGTTATTTGCTTGTACCTGTTTGATAGTTCTTTCAAATAAAAATGGTGTTTAGTTATACATACTAATACTATTCCATGGTACTAACGTCCCTTTTGCCGGGGGCGCTACATTTTGAAATAAATGTAGGTGGATCCATAGCGGATAGTGTCGATCGTGTGTAGCGGAGCATTTTTCTACTCGAAGTCTTGGTGAGCCCCTTTTTCTTTCAAGGGGCTATATGGTGTATTTTTTGTTATTACAGATTTCCACTTTTGAGGTATATCCGGGGGTCTTGTTGCCGGCATAGTTATGCTTATCTGTTGTATCCTTAGAGGCTCCGCAGACACTAGTGTAGGTTATGTACGGGTGTTCGGGGAGTCCACTATCTATGTTGTAATCCTAAACTTGTGATTTCCATAAATTGTAACTCTAATAGAATCCTTGAAGCTAGCTTATGTACGGTAAATCTTTGTGATATGAAATGAACCAATGATGTAGTATGAACCATGTATCATCGTCTAAATTAATGAAAAGCATGGGTTCCGTATTCATATTGATTTGGCGTATAAGGTGTTCGGTAAGGCTTGCTCAGTCGGGTTCACTTGATTGAGCGCCTGTCGCGCCTCCCGAGGTTGGGGCGTGACAATAATTTAGTGCTAATCATTAGTTTTATAAAAGTAGTTATAAAATCAAAAACCACAAATGTTTGAGCCGATATTTGAAGCAAACACACATTTCTAGACTAGATATATATTCCAACTCTATTTGTAGCTCCCTGTGAAAATCGATCCCGACCCTAAATCGGGTAAAAGCTATTGCGACCCGCTCTTCCTACCTTGGTGTAGCATCGAGTTGGCTGTGATCAAATATCGGCTTTGTATATCAGACTCGGACTCCAAGGTTGTTGTCTCAACAGACTGACCTCTCCACTGAACACGAACCGAAGGAAAACTCTTCGATCTTAGCTGACGAACCTGCTGATCTAGAATAGCTATCGGCTCCTCCTCATAAGACAAGTACTTGTCCAACTAGATAGTGCTGAAGTCTAACACGTGGGATAGATCACAGTGATACTTCTGAAGCATAGACACATGAAACACTGGATGCACGACTGATAAGCTCGGTGGTAATGCAAATTTGTAAGCCACTTCTCTCACTCGATCAAGAATCTCAAAAGGACCGATAAATCTAGGGCTTAGCTTGCCTTTCTTACCAAATCTCATCACGCCCTTCATAGGTGAGACTCGAATCAATACCCGCTCTCCAACTATGAATGGCACATCACGAACCTTGCGGTCGGCATAACTCTTTTACCTAGACTGGGATGTACGAAGCCTATCCTGAATGATCTTCACCTTGTCCAAAGCATACTGCACTACGTCTGTACCCAACAACCGAGCCTCGCCCGGCTCAAACCACCTAACCGACAACTGACGCCGCCTACCATATAAAAATGCATAAGGAGCCATTTGATTGGTAACTATTGTTGTAGGCAAACTCTGGTAAAGGCAAAAACTGATCCCACGAGCCTTCAAAGTCAATAACACAAGCTCAGAGCATATCCTCCAAAATCTGAATAGTACGCTCGGACTACCCGTCTGTCTGAGGATGAAATGTTGTGCTCAACTCAACCCGTGAGCCCAACTCATGCTGAACTGCCTTCCAGAAATGCGAGGTAAACTATGTACCTCGATAAAAACTGATAGACATGGGAACACCATGAAGACGAACAATCTCCCAGATATAGAGCTCATCTAACTTCTCAGAAGAATAGGAGACTGCCATAGGAATGAAATGTAATGACTGGGTCAGCCTATCAACAATAAGCTACACTACATCGAACTTCTTCTGAGTACATGGGAGTCCAACAACAAAGTCTATAGTGATATGCCCCCACTTCCATTCGGGAAGCTCAATCCTCTGAAACAAACCACCAGGTCTCTGATGCTCGTACCTTACCTGCTGACAGTTCAAAAATCGAGCCACATACGCAACAATATCCTTCTTCATCTGCCTCCACCAGTAATGCTACCACAAATCCTGATATATCATAGCGGCGCCCGGATAAATAGACTACCAGGAACTATAGGCCTCCTCTAGAATCAACTCTCAAAGTCCATCTGCATTAGGCACACACACTCGACCCTGCATCCGCAACACTCCATCACCTCCAACAGTAACCTTCTTGGCACCATCATGCCGCACCGTGTCCTTTAGGACACACAAATGAGGATTATCATACTGCCGATCTCGGATACGCGCCAATAATGAAGAACGAGTGAGTGTGCAAGATAACACACGGCTGGGCTCAGAAACATCCAACCTCACAAACTGATTGGCTAGCCTGAACATCAAAGCAAGTGGTCTCTCACCAATCAGAATATACGCAAGACTGCCCATACTAACTGACTTTCTACTCAAATCATCGGCCACTACATTGGCCTTCCACGGATGATATAAGATAGTGATATCATAGTCCTTTAATAGCACCATCGTCTCTGCCTCAAATTTAGCTCCTTTTGCTCGAAAAAATACTACAGGCTCTTGTGATCCGTGAACACCTCACATGACACGCCGTATAAATAATGCCTCCAAATCTTCAGCACGTGAACAATGGCTGCTAACTTCAAATCATGTACTGGATAGTTTTTCTCATGAATCTTCAACTGCCGTGAACCATAATCAATGACTTTGTCATCCTGCATCAACACCGCACCAAGTCCAATACGAGATGCATCACAATAAACTTTATATGAACCAGAACCTGTAGGCAATACCAATACCGGCACCGTAGTTAAAGTTGTCTTGAGCTTCTAAAAGTTCGCCTCACACTCGTCTGACCACCTGAACTGGGTGCCCTTCTAGGGTTAACCTGGTCATAGGGGATGTGATAACTATGAATTGTGCATGTTTTATACCCATTCTTACCTGAGCTTTGTGCAAAAATTGATCTTGATTAGTCCTGAATTGCTTACAAGTTGCGCTTGATTGCAGGTTTGAGCGACTATATGATAAATATCAAAAATCGGCTCAAAAAGGAGTGAAACCTACCAAGTGCCAAAAGATGACTGAAAGTTGGGAAATAGGTCCCGCACATGAAGGTTCAGAAAGCTATCAAGTTAAAGCCCAACTTGCATGGTCCGCACTGATTTGTCACGCGGCCGCACAGGAAAGTTCAGAGAAGCAACAATCCTGAAGAAGATCCACGCGGACCGCATTCATTTCCACGCGGTCCGCAATGATGATTGATCAGAGGCTGAAAACATCAAGGAAAAGTCCCACGCGGCCGCACACCAAATCAGTGCGGTCCACGTGGGTAAAAGATCAGAGAGTCAAAATTGGGATGATTTCTACAGTGCGGCCGCGCACCATTTCCACGCGGTCCGCATGACTAAACCTGTGCGGCCGCGCACCATTTCCATGCGGTCTGCATGATTCAACTTATGCGTCCGCGTGACATTTTTATGCGGTCCGCATCCTCAAGTGCAGAAGCCCAGATATGAAGACCAGTTGCCCTATGCGGCCGCATGACATTTCTATGCGGTCCGCGCCAGACCCTCAGGGGTATTTTTGTCCGGTTTTTCCTGTGTAGTATAAATAGAACATTTTACTTTCTTTAGGTTAAGTTTTGTAATCTATCTGGGCAGCTGAGCATGATACACTTTGTATTAGCCTACTTTAGGCAATTTTCTCTTGCAATTAACGTGGATTCAAGTAGATTAATCTTGTA